>JAJOZX010001792.1:370000-525000 GCA_023014485.1 Bathynomus jamesi | reverse complement strand
TGGTTTTTTTTTTTTTATTTGCCTGTTTATTTCTTTATGATTATTTAGGCTGTGACATATATATCACTAAGGCACTATTTTGTAATTAATTTTTTCTCAATTTATATTTATATTTATTTTTATTTCTTTATTCTTCTGTGACCATATAAATGTTGGCTCCTCCCACAATTTTTTTCTATGCTTACTATATATATGTATATATTTATATATATATATATATATATATGTATATATATATATGTATATATATGTGAATGTGTATGTATGTATGTTTATTTTTGTAACCTATATATTGCCTTGATCTGTCCTTTCACTCCAGTGTTCCTGAGGATGTCATTAGACGAAAGCGCTTGAGCACCCCTTTGTGTTTCTTTTTCCTTCGTGGTTTTATTCATCATAAATACTTTTCACGTGTCACTTTCGTGAAATAATTTTTCATATATATATATATATATATATCTATCTGTGTAAGAAGTACTCGAATATTTGTATGTTTTTGCATGCTTTTGTCTGATTTTGTTTGTCTTTGCGTCATGAACGACCATGATAGGACCCCACAGGAGGATTTTTTTTTTCCTCGTGAAAGAAGGCAAGGATGAAATTTTTATCAAGGAGGGAGGGGGGCCCCTCAAGGGGAAAATGCCCTTCAATAAGGACGGTGAGGCCCCCATAAGTGGGTTAGGAACTTAAGGAAGGGGGGTCCCCTTCAGGGGCAGGATTTAAAGCACCCCAAATTCCTCTAACCAAACGCGGCTATACTACTGGTAATAACCAAAAACTGTATTGGGTGTACATAAACTCTGTTCTCTGTTTATGCGGTCGTTACCAATTGACAAGGGCTTGCGATAAGCCGAAACTGTATTGGTGTTAAAGAAATAAAAGGTGCTTTCCTGTTAACAGGAATACCCAACCGCCTGCCATCATCTGGACTCGCCACATGAATTCCGCAAGATACGACAACGTACCGAAAGCAGCGACGTTTTTTCTGCGATTTTAGATGACAAAGACATTTTGGTCCCCTACTAACTGATTATCGCTTACATATTAACTAATTTCATTTAAATGATTAATAAATTCGGTACTTACGTATTATCGGGACTACCAAACTGTTTATGATGTATTTTTACTCTCGTCATTTTCGTTTAAACTAACGAAAATATCACAGCTTAACCTAACCGGACATTTTCCGTTATATTAACCTGTTAGGTTAATTCAATTCCCGGTTAGGCCAATTGAATGCCCATGATGATTGGTTAGGTTAAGTTGTGATATTTTCGTTAGTTTAAATGAAAATGACGAGAGCTAAAATACATAAACAGTTTGGTGGCGGGCGGTTGGGTATTCCCGTTAACAGGAAAGCACCAAATAAAAATTTGTCATATATATATATATATATATATATTATATATATATATATATATATATATATATATATATAAATAAAAACTTTAGCCAGACCTCAACATTTCTCTAAGCTCACAAGTCAGATTTTAAATACAACTATTGAGCGCGTGGCTTTTTCTGGACTTAACATGCATCAAATTTTGTACGAGCGTGGCATAATTAGAACTAAGTATTCTTTCATTATTGGTTCAGTTTCCTTTTTTTGTTCATTTGATTTAAAGTTCAAATTAAGAAACTTTACATCATATTATTTTAGTTTTTATTTTAACGATACGTTCGCTAGGTGGCGCCACCATCACATAAACATGTGACGTCGAATTCAAATTAAAATTAGGCCTAATTTCAGCAGAATGAAAATAAGTGACGAAGTAACGTTAGTTACAGCGAACTCGGCCCTTTTGACAAAAGCTTCGAAAGATTCTCTCTTCACTGTTTAAAATAAGTCAATCTCTCTCTAAGTACATACGGTAAGTGGCTGCTGGCCTAGCCTACTTGGTATTTAAAGTTAGGCTGAGGCATCAAACAGCCACAATTTGCCAATAATAAGAACATAAGAAATTTTTATAGTGGGCACACTAGGGGCCACTTCGGCCCATCGAGGTGGCTCCACTATGTAAAAACTGCCTGCAATAACCAATTTTTACAAAACTAATTAATTATCAATTTGAAACTAAAGATAGAATCTCTAGATCCAGAGGATCAAAGTCATAATAGGCTACTATCCACAAATATGTTACACACTATATCTATTTATAACTGACATGCAAATATATCAGATCCAAAGAATCCAGTCAATTTCATTATGGTACCCATCAATACCAGTACCATGCCAACCAAAAAATAAGTCACGGTCCATATCAATTGCGACCAAGTCACAATTTACATCCATATACATTACAATATATATACTTAGGAGGAAAAGTGGGTAATTATTAGTTTTTTGACCCAGTCTCTTTTTATAATGAGAGCAAACTTTTCTGGTCAATTTTGAGGTGTTCTGCATGAATCTGCCATCCGTTTCCTGTGCAAATGCATAGTTTTCGAGATATCGTCATCTTGAAAACCGCATTTGCACAGGAAATGGATGGGAGTTTCATACAAAACACCTCAAAATTAACCAGAAAAGTTTGCACTCGTCATTTTTGTTTAAACTAACGAATTTAAACGAAAATATCATGACAACCTAACCAATCATCAAGGGTGTACAGTTGACCTAACTGGTGTTACGTACTGAAGTGTCCGCAAAACATTAGGACCGATCAATTTGTGATGCGTGATCTTTACAGGGGCTCTGCCCCCATACCCCCAAGACCTAAATTATACAAATGATAATGTAATAACATGCGCCAACCTTGCATGGGTAGTCCGCTAAATTTCACCTGCCCTTAAACTGAAGCAACACACGTTTTTTTAGGATTTTTTTTATGGCACCTAAAGACCTTCTGGTCTTTTCTTAAAATATAAGCACTATTGCATTTAGGGCAGGTCATGGATGTCTTAATTATTCCGTGATTGAAAAAAGGTCTAAACTCTTGTCTTCATCAAGGGCAATATGGCGGATCACATCTTCAAAATCAAATATGCATAACTGACACGTCATACTTCGTCACAAAAAAAAATAAAATGAACAGAGTTCAACAGACAGACAATTGCTAAAAATGATTTATTTGTAAAATAGGAGAAATTGAATTACAGAGAAGTAGCCAGAATCACCAAAAATAAGAAATATTCACCAAATAGTCGATATATATATATATATGAAAAAGTACCAAAAATAGGAAATATATTTTAACTCTCTAACGCCGACTGAGTTGAATACTTAGCGTTTCAAATACACACATTTAGACTTAACCCTACAAAAATGTTCGGCGTTAAAGGGTTAATAAAAAAACACATTTTATACAAACTTGCACAAGATAATATATATATATTTTCTTATTCAGTTTTGATTGGTTATTCAATATATATTGCTGTTATAGCTGGGTGTGACTGGGTCAAAAAACGAATAATAACCAAAAAGTGTAGGTGTGGCTGTAAAGACTGTACAGTAATGTAGAAATGTGTGTGCACCCATTTTGGGTCTCCCATTTAAAGGTGTTTGTGAGGCAAGTGAAGGTCATGAGTTTTTCAATACCTCACAGTACTATCGGGGGGCACCACTCGGCAGAGGAATCTCTTTAAATAGGGTGTGTAAGGACAGAGAGTATCCCCTAACCCAAGATGCTGCCTCCCTATATCCCACAACACTTGCGTTGAGCTGTGGGATCTATCACCTAAATGCACATAATATATATGAAATAAACTAGTACCATTCATGCAATAAAAATGGGCTTAAACACAATCACCAGATGTCCCTTGCAGACATCAAACTATCCAACCTTCTTTTGAAAGAATCAAGTGTATCTGAAGTCACCACCTCTGTCAGACTGTTCCAAAACTTAGTTACTATTTGTAAAACTATGTTTTCTTAAATTTGTTCTACATCTTGGCTTAAATAATTTCATACTATGACCTCTAGTCTGGTTATTGTGATCTTTAATTAAAAGAGACTCAAAATCTATCTTATCCAACCCTTTTATCATTTTATACACCTCTATCATATCACCCCTTAACCACCACCTTTTTAATGAGAACATGCTTAGATACACCAGTCTTTCCTTATATGTCAATTGTCTTAGAGATGGGATCATTCTTGTTGCTTGTTTCTGTACTTTTTCCAGTTTTTCAATATCTTGTATCAAATAGGGACTATTAAATTAAATGCAGTATTCGAGGAGGGGTCTCACATATGAAATGTATAGTTGCTTTATAATATTGGGTGATTTGTATTCAATGTGTGTCTGCATGAGATTGAGTCTAGCATTTGCTTTATTTCTGATTTCCATACAGTGATTTGAGGGTTTAAGTTCATTAGTCACAGTGACACCCAAGTCTTTCTATCATCATTTTTAATCCAAATTCCATTCATATTGTATTCAAATTCTGGATTTTTTGGCCCAATATGCATAACCTTGCACTTATCAACATTAAATTTCATCTCCCACTTATCTGCCCAGGCTGTTACTGTCTAAGTCTTTTTGTATTGTCATTGCTCCTGCTACACTGACTTAACATTATGGCCTAATTTTGTATCATCAGCAAATTTTGAGGTTTTACATTATAGGCCCTTCTCTAGATCATTTATATAGACAACAAAAAGCAGGTCCCAGAACAGACCCCTGTGGGACTCCGCTCAACACAGGTCTCCAAGTAGACTTATTTCCATTTAGATGAACTCTGTTTTCTATTTCTCAGCCATTCTTCTATCCAATCAGCTATATGACCTCTTATACCATGGGCTCTAACTTTTACCAACAATCTTGCATGAGGAACAGTATCAAATGCCTTTGCAAAATCTAAGTATAATATATCTACTGGCTCTTTATTGTCCAAATGCAATAGGACTCCATCATAAAATTCAATCAAGTTGGTTAGACAGGACCTTCCATTTCGAAAGCCATGCTGGCTATCATTTATAAGGTTGCACCCTTCAAGGAACTCAGTAACTTTACCTCTAATGATACTTTCGAGTAATTTGCAAATAATGTAGGTGAGGCTGATGGGTCTGTAGTTTTTTGCCAAGTTTCTATTTCCTTTTTTAAAGATTGGAGCCACATTTGCTTTCTTCCAATCCTTTGGAATTTCAGTACATATCAATGATTTATTAAAAATAATTTCTAGTGCCTGTGCTACATTCTTTTTGGCAGCTTTTATGACTATTGGATGCATTTCATCTGACCCTGGAGATTTTTCCATTTTTAATTTATCTATTGCTTTTAGGATATCTAGTTTTGTTACCCTTAATTCCTTGTCCTGGTAGTATAAGATCAGGAATATTATTTAAATTTTCATTTGTGAATACTGATGAGAAGTATTTGTTTAGTTCTTCAGTTATTTCAAGATCATCATCTATATAGAGGGGGCCAGTTTTCTTTTTCACTCTACTTTTCAAATTGAAGTGACTGAAAAACTTCTTAGGATTGTTTTTTGAATTCTTGGCTAGGCTTTTTTCCAGGTCTCGTTTGCTTCTCTGATTACTTTCTTGCAAATGCTTCTTTTACTTTTATATATTTCGGAGTCTGTGCCATTTTTAGTTCTTTTGAATTTATGAAATGCTTTTGTTTTTTCTCTGATTGCTCTTTTTACATTGCAGTTTATCCAAGGTTGTTTTTTATTTTTTCCAGTTCTGATTGTACACTGTGGGATATGCTTCCTTTGTATGTTCATTATTATACTTTTAAATTTTTCCCACATACTAGTTACTGTCTGTTCAGGCTGTAGAATATCTGTCCAATTTATTAGACACAGATCATTTACTAGTCCATTTATATTTCCTCTTTTAAAATCTGGAACTTCTACTTTATTTTCACTAGGTCTTGAATTACAAACAATATTAAACTGAAGGATACAATGATCACCTGAACCTAGTGTTTCTGAAACCGAGATATCCTGGAAGGTATCTGGATTATTTGTTAGAATTAAATCTAGAATGGCATTGGCCCTGGTTGGCTCCTTTACTAACTGGGTTAAACCATTCTCAATTATACAGTCTAAGAATCTCTAATTACTTTCTGGTGTTTGTAATATTTCCCAGTCTATATGCCTATAATTGAAATCTCCAACAATAATAATATTGCTTGTCATTGCTTTATTTATTTCATCAATAAGTTTATTTTCTACATACTTATTTTCTTCTTTACTTTAGGGGATTCCTCGAACTGAACATCCCTCAGGTGGTCTATAAATACCCCCTATCCTGATTTTCCTGGCATTTTTATGCCCAATATCTCTCCATACAGATTCAACTATTTCCTCTTTAACGGAGGTAACTTGAACTGGATTCAGATTTGTCTTGGCATAAATAAATACTCCGCCACCCTCTGAATATTTACATTCATAATAAAAAAGTTCATAGCCATCAATTTCATAAGTAATGGTATTATCTCTTTCACTAAATAGACTATTTGGTCACATTCAGACATCATTTTGTTAAGTTAAAATTTTAAACCTATATATGTCAGCCTAATAATACAAACTTCAGCTTAGGGCCAGACTACATATTCTGCAAAATTCTCTCGTGACACCTATTTTAGAGAAATTCTAAAAAATTCTTGTAATATGGAAGACTCCTAAAATTTTAAAATCTCATATGCTTAAAAGGAAATAATTGTTTAATTGCTGATGATATAAAATTAGGCCATAATGTTAAGTCAGTAGCAATGACAATACAAAAAGACTTAGAGTAACAGCCTGGGCAGATAAGTGGGAGATGAAATTTAATGTTGGTAAGTGCAAGGTTATGTATATTGGGCCAAAAAATCCAGAATTTGGATTAAAAATGATGATAAAGAGAAAGACTTGGGTGTCACTGTGACTAATGAACTTAAACCCTCAAATCACTGTATGGTAATCAGAAATAAAGCAAATGCTAGACTCAATCTCATGCACACACACACATTGAATACAAATCACCCAATATTATAAAGCAACTATACATTTCATATGTGAGACCCCAACTCGAATACTGTATTCAATTTAATAGTCCCTATTTGATACAAGATATTGAAAAACTGGAAAAAGTACAGAAACGAGCAACAAGAATGATCCTATCTCTAAGACAATTGACATATATGGTAAGGAAAGACTGGCATATCTAAACATGTTCTCATTAAAAAGGAGGAGGTTAAGGGGTGATATGATAGAGGTGTATAAAATGATAAAAGGGTTGGATTAGATAGATTTTGATTCTGTTTTCATTAAAGATCACAATAACCAGACTAGAGGTCATAGTATGAAATTATTTAAGCCAAGATGTAGAACAAATTTAAGAAAACATAGTTTTACAGAGTAATTAAGTTTTGGAACAGTCTGACAGAAGGGTCATTCTCTGTCAGATCAACCAGTGCCTAACACCCTCATCTCTCAGATTTTGCTGAAATTTGGTTTATAGGGAGTTTGTGGGCCCTGAATCCATTTCTGAAATTATAAGGTCAATCCGACCAACGGTTCAAGAGATATGACCTCGGGAAATTTGAGGTCACTTGCGAGGTCACTAACATTTGGCGACCCATAACTTGGGTAATAATGGTCACAATTATATAAAAGTATATATATTTAGAATCAGAAAACGACAAGGAATCCAAATATGCAAGTTTTAGAACTCTAGGTTGAAAAATAAAAAGTTACACTGTAACCAAAATTTGAGGTCACGATTTGACCTCTGGGGTATCAAATGAGAATTTTTTTTAAATGTAAAAAATGAAGGCATAGGCATTGGCTATTAGAATCAGCAAAAAAAAGTTTGTTTATGTTAGTATTTTTCATGTAACTAACATATAAGTGAACACCATATTCATAAGTTGTGCGTCAATTCTACCTATTTTTTCACACTTAAGCTCATAATTTGACCTATAGAAATTAAAATTACATTTTTTTATAGATATAAAAACAAAGGCAAAAAATGTAAAATTGTATTTCACTGCTAATCTACACTGGCAATAATAGTTATAATAGTGAAAGGGGAAGACCTACTTAGAGGATTCATGTGCTAGCCTAATACAATTTTTGCATGCTCGATGCTCTCATCAATTTCTTTTTGTGGAAAAATGTATTGAATTCTGCTGCCTCCTCTTAGGGTAAGACAACTCATTACAGTTAATATATGATGTCCTGGCACTGCACATGAATCCTTGTTTGATGGATAATAATATGCACTTGATCCTGATAACCCAGAGGGATGTAGAAAGTTCACAGTGAAATCATCAAACTCTTCACAATATTCCTCCACAATTCCATACCAAACTTGCATGTCATAAATGCAGCCAACATACTCTCCTGGTTTGACACATTTTAGGTTACCAAGCATTGCAGGTTCATTAGTAAAATGACTTTTCCTTATTCTTTTCTTTTCTCCAATGCCACTTGAAATGGGATACACCATCAGTTCTTCCTTGTTTAGGGGAACAAATCTATGATATTTCTGAGTTCCAGGAATAGCCCTACTATCCTTGAATCGATGTTCCAACCGTTCTTCTGCATCTTTCAAATCAGCTGTAGTTACAAAGAAAAATTTATCTTCTTGCTCAAGTTTTCTTCACAAACTGAAACATGTGTTCTGGTGTAAGAATTTGCCTCTCTGTAGTTCTCTGCAAACTGGCACGAGCAGTAGCTCTTTTCACTGTTCCTCCAATCCCATCACATGCATTTTTGCCATGGGATGTAGCAAAGAAGTGCCATTCACAAGACAGACCAAAATCCTCTTCATGGTAACAGAGATTTGTGAAGTGGTATCTGTTCTTATATTGGCCAGCACATCCATCTGAGAAATAGTGCACCTTCTTCAATTGTGGGCATCTGAATTTAACATATGTCATAAGCTTCAATATGAATGAGTAAACCATTATAGTGTTGTGTTTTAGTGATGCAGATAAGAAACAGACACTAAAATGGCTAAGTTCCTGGTCTGCAGATGAGCTATAATAGATGACAAAAGGGTGAACTGTACACTGTGAATTGTCCCAGTGAAACCCTTGGGCAGCATCCTGGACAATGAAAGAATAATTATCAGAGAAATCACCTACTATAACTAACTCGCTCTGAGGTGGTAGTGTTTCTTTCAACTGCTTGAAGTACTGTGATTGTTGCTGAGCAACAAAGTGATGACGAACCATGCGGGATATTTTCATGCTTAGGGATGATAAGTATTCATGAAGTGGCTCCACCTTATCAACCATTGTACAACGGTCAACAGTCACCCATTGCTTGTAAGATATTTCATTTGGAGCTGATTTCACACTGTCAAGTAACTCAAGAAAATCCAGGACACCCTCTTCTCTTGGGCAATCATTGCAAAGTTGCATCATGCAAGTCTCTCTTTCTGTACTGCAGACACTGTAATCCATAAGATCCTTGTATGAAAGACCTCTTTCTCCCAATGCAGCCAGCTGCAATTTTGGATTTTGATGGTATGTGCAGACACAGACAGAATGAGTCCCACCACTACCGGCAAGCACACAATATGATGGCTGTAATTTTGCAAATGTGGAAAATCCTATTTTGGGATTCTTTTCATCATTTTTATATAGTTCAAACATCTCTCTTAAATTCCCAAGGACCAATCGTTTTTGCACCTTCAGCACTGATAACTTTCACGCAATCCTTTTGGCCAGGACACATACGACTAACCTCTTCTGACTCATAGAATCTTCTAACTATACCTTTGTGTTCTTCAGATATCACTTTTCCTTTGCTCATTAGTGGAATCTTCGGAAGGATTCCATGTTCTGATTAAGTGAACGGCTTCTTTTCACATGTATGTTGTAGTTTGAAAGAAACTAGCTGTTTTTTCAATTGTGTTGTATGGTGAGAGTGTCAATATTTGTAGTTTGTGATGGTGACATTTGCTCTCCAGGAATGACTGTTTCAATTCATTCATTAATTTGTCTAGATGTTTTTCAGATTTAGTTTCAGGTTTTGAAGTATCACTTACTTCCTCGGTAATTTGAACACCATAACTGAGTTCTAGCCTCTCCTTCAGGTGTTTCTGAGCAGATGATAGCTTACCACGAGCCTTGCGCTTTTTCTGGCTTAATGACAGCCCTTCTGAAAAGAACAGAAAAAAAGGTTTCACACACCTGAATATTAGTAATTAAATATTAATTATAGTACCTTAAATGCTATATAATTGGCTATATAGTAGATCAAACAGACCTTGTAGTAAAGTATAAGTTATTATATTAATTTATTACTTACTTTTTTTAACTGGTGTTTGGTCCAGAAATGCTAGAACTGGTTCAACTGAAGTTGAAGGATTTTCCTTTATCAAGCAATCACTGTCATTGTCCAGATCTTGAATTGAAGAGATGTTACTCAAGCCACTGATAGTAGATGATTCATTTGAATCCTGCTCAGACTCGTTGTTTTCAGTGGTACTAAGTATAGTGGGGTTTTTCATTATCAGTGTCCAGCAGTTCACACACAACAATGAGTCTTTTTTCACTCTTCCAGCACATTTTTCAACAAGTACATCAGTCACTTTTCTAAGATTGATTGTTATGCGTTTCTTGTGTTTTTGAATAGGGTCCTGGCAGTATTTCAAGTGCCGAACCATTGTATTTTGATCTGTAAAGATATAGGATTTACAATTAGGTAATATATATTTTTTAGAAAATATATAGCTATACACACTTAATATTTTAGGCCTTGATAGTCTCTGAGGCTCATTAAAACACCATACCCACCAGCCACCCACAGTGCTGGCTGGAACTGTACTAACCTGTAGACAAGGAATTTTGCAACTATCTGTGTTGATTCTGCACTTAGACAAGTAGCAACATGTTTCAACAGGTTTGTTTAGGCTACATGTGAGCTTAGTCTTCCCCTTTCACTATTATAACTATTATTGCCAGTGTAGATTAGCAGTGAAATACAATTTTTATTAAATTCTTGGAGCTTGAGGTCAAATTGATAGCTAAGATATAAAAATTCCTTGAAATGACAAGCAATTTATAAATATGGTGTTCACTTATAAGTTAGTTACATGAAAAGTACCAACATAAACAAACTTTTTATGATTGTTTCTATTAGTCAAGAACTCTGACTTTGTTTTTTATATCTATAAAAAATGTAATTTTAATTTCTATAGGTCAAATTATGAGCTTAAGTGTGAAAAAATAGGTAGAATTGACGCACAACTTATGAATATGGTGTTCACTTATATGTTAGTTACATGAAAAATACTAACAAACAAACTTTTTTTTGCTGATTCTAATAGCCAATGCCTATGCCTTCATTTTTTACATTTAAAAAAAAAATTCTCATTTGATACCCCAGAGGTCAAATCGTGACCTCAAATTTTGGTTACAGTGTAACTTTTTTATTTTTCAACCTAGAGTTCTAAAACTTGCATATTTGGATTCCTTGTCGTTTTCTGATTCTAAATATATATACTTTTATATAATTATGACAATTATTACCCAAGTTATGGCTCGCCAAATGTTAGTAACCTCGCGAGTGACCTCAAATTGCCCGAGGTCATATCTCTTGAACCGTTGGTTGGATTGACCTTATAATTTCAGAAATGGATTCAGGGCTCACAAACTCCCTATAAACCAAATTTCAGCAAAATATGAGAGATGAGGGTGTTAATTTCAATTTTTTTTGGTTGATCTGACAGAGAATGACCCAGAAGTAGTAGTGACTTCAGATACACTTGATTCTTTCAAAAGAAGGTTGGATAGTTTGATGTCTGCAAGGGACATCTGGTGATAGTGTTTAAGCCCATTTTTATTGCATGAATGGTACTAGTTTATTTCATATATATTATGTGCATTTAAGTGATAGATCCCACAGCTCAACACAAGTGTTGTGGGATATAGGGAGGCAGCATCTTGGGTTAGGGGATACTCTGTCCTTACACACCCCATTTAAAGAGATTCCTCTGGTGAGCAGTGCCCCCAATAGTACTGTGAGGTATTGAAAAACTCATGATCTTCACTTGCCCCCACAAACACCTTTAAATGGGAGACCCAAAATGGGTGCACACACATTTCTACATTACTGTACAGTCTTTACAGCCACACCTACACTTTTCCTCCTAAGTATATATATTGTAATGTATATGGTTGTAATTGTGACTTATTTTTGGTTGGCAAGGTACTGGTATTGATGGGTACCATAATGAAATTGACTGGATTCTTTTGATCTGATATATTTGCATGTCAGTTATAAATAGATATAGAGTGTAACATATTTGTGGATAGTAGCCTATTATGACTTTGATCCTCTGGATCCAGAGATTCTATCTTTAGTTTTAAATTGATAATTAATTAGTTTTAAATTGATAATTAATGAGTTTTGTAAAAATTGGTTGTCGCCAATGTACAGGCAGTTTTTACATAGTGGAGCCACCTCAATGGGCCAAAGTGGCCCCTAGTGTGCCCACTATAAAAATTTCTTACCAGATGTTCTTAATCAAAACTTGGTAAATATTAAGTTTTTGGACCCCTGACTGGCCAAAAGTAGCTAAAATTGGAAATAACTAACCTAGTGCAACTTGAATGTAAGAGTTGCCCTAAGAGTTGGATGGATCACTGAAATCTGGTGCCCCAAAAACTTTTTTTCCAATGTGTCATTCATGACAATGTTATGAGAAAAAATCCTTGCATGACAGAAAATTTGAGCAGATTTTGCAGTCTGAGGTTAAGGAGCTTGGTAAAAGAAAAAAATAGTTTGCCACCAGCCTGCATACTTTGTAGCATTTTGACTAAATCTGGGGCATCAAGTTTTAATTAAGGATTCCAGATCTGGAATATTTTTCTATGCCAATTAGTCACTCACAACTATGTAATAAAATTGCCGTAAGAACCATATATGAGTATATCACAATATTTAAGTTTTAGGCTCTATGTAATTCACTAAACTTATAATTCATAGGGTTTGATTTACCCCCAAAATAATTTTTACGTAAATAAAGGAATCTAATGAACTAACCCAAAACTATATAAAGGACTTCCATTCGCAGAATTTAACGGATACTCTGCTCAAATTTAAAACTTTTTAAGAACTTCTTTTCAATTTTGGATAAGAATTTACTTAAATTATGAAGTACGGTACCAGTAGTTTAAAATTTTGTCCTTACATTTCTCATATATTTGAAGTATGAAATTTTGCAATGATTCTTAATTTTATACTTAGAAAGTATCAAATTTGGACCAAGATCAGGATTCTTTTAATTTTTCAATTATGCATAAATAAAGACCTATTTCATACTAACAACCTTGGGGCTTCAGCTATATTTTGAGTTTTTGTTTGCTCTGACATTAATTTTCTTTGTATTTTATTCCATATGAAGAAAATCTCAATTATTCCCACATTCACTAAAAGAAAAAATAGTGCTGTTTGAAACTAGTGCAGAAATTTCATATCTAGGCCCATATGTTCTAAATTGAAGTGTGCCCTATGTAAACATTTGGGGCATTTCTTGTCATTCAAAATTTACTACCAGTCCTGACTATGTTCTCTAAATAGAAATAGGCTAGCTAATACCTACAAATTATGGCAAAATAAACAAACTTCATTTATGGTGGCTAAAATGTAGTCACAGAAAGAAATTTATTGAAAATTTACTTTCAGACATTTCTTGGATGATAATAATAATAATGAATTAAAAAATACCTAGTTTCTATCTACAACTGTCTGTCATGGGTTGATCTAAATGAATATAAGCTGTACAGCACCATAATACTAATTCCATTTTTCCACTTGTAACATAAATTTCCATAAATAATTTTTGGTTATGAAAATTTTTATATAGCTATATAGTAGTACCAGTGTTTCTATACATCATACAATAATTTCTATTTTCTGTTCAATAAGATTTATTTTATTATAAACACAGAGTCTACAACTCAAAACAAATGATTCTGATGCCTCCTATTTAATTCTAATATATGCCATTAACGTTGGCTATTGAAATTCTCATTGGAACTCTAGTCTAAGAGAATGTACCATATAGCGCAAGCTATTAGCAGAATGATAGAACTTGTTCTAATAAAATCCAAACAAAACCACAAACTAAATTGTTTAAAACAAAAAGAATTCAATGGCAAAAACAAACTTGTATTAACTCTTTAGATACCCAGGTATTATGAGTAATTTGCGGATGCGTAATCATAAAATATCATAATTACTTTTTCTTTTCAGACAGAATAAAGCTAAAACCTCAAAAAATGTCTAGACACAATCAAGAAATTACCCATGCTACTCATCAAGACTGGAATAACCGAGAACACATTGAAGTAAATTTTCACACCTTTTGTATTATATATTAACCATGAACAATTGTTATCAATAAAAGGCAGAAAATGAAATAGGACATTAAGCCTATACCTATATATTTATGTTATTTATATACTTCAAATTTGGCAAATTTCTTACTGAAATGATGCAACTAAGCATTTATATAATAGTAAAGTTTGAAGGTTAATGATACTTGGTAAATTATTCTTAAAAATTTGCATCCCTTTAACATTTAAAAATTGTTCCAATAGGCCTTATTCACAAAAATTTCTTCAAAAACCTGTTTAGTTGAAAGAACTTTAGTTCCCTATCAAAAGTACCAAAATCCACTTTGAGGCTTGTCTTAGTCCCGATTATTACTATGCTGCTGTAACACATTATATTCATTTTTCAGGTAATTACCAGCAACATCAAACGAATAGCGGAATTTTTAAATAGTTTTGATATGTCATGCAGATCCAAATTAAGCCAGTTAAATGAAAAACTCACTACTCTGGAGAGGCGGATAGAGTATCTCGAAGCTCGCGTCACAAAAGGGGAGACTTTAAATTAGTTATTAGTTTGATTAACTTTGTTATAAATAAAATTGTCAATTAATTATACATTTAAATCTATGCATGACTGCATTCCAACAATTTGGCTTCTATACACTCGTGAAATGATTCAATCACTTACCAAATAAAACCACTTCCCCAAAAGCAACAAAGAATGAAAAATTAGTTTAGGGGAAAAGGAAATCACGGAAGCCAAATGCCATAATTGGTCTGTAGGATACAGTTCTACATCGGAATCATGTAGCTCCTTAACAGTTAAATAATGAGTGGATAAATTGTAGTTCTAATAGTTAATAATATTAAATATTTAATTAAAATAATTAAATAAGTTAAATATTTAATCTATACTTTGCTAAAGCCAAATGCTTAAAAATCATAAATCACCTAGACCATTACACTTTCAGTCAATGTCACCTTATTAAAGCATATTAGTGGAGTATCATCATTCTTCATTTTATGTATACAAACCATTCTCTAATAAGGCAGAAACATGGTCTCAATATAGTAGTCTTAGCGAACTAAGTACAGTACACAATGTATTTATTATCTTGTCAGTTCTCTACTGCAATTTGTTTTAATTCCTTGATATTTATATTTCAGTGATTATTATCTTTTTAAGTTTCAGATGTATTAATTAGTTTCTAGAAAACTTTCAATAAAACTCTTTGCTATTTTTATAATCATTATCCTTTGTTGAATGGGTTTAGGGAAACCAGTAAAACTACTGATGTGTGTGTTGTTTGGAAAGTAATATTTGAATTCTTAAGGTGTTAATCCCTTCTGACTAAACCCACTCCACACAAAATTTCAGCTTCTTTAATAAATATTTAGGGATATCACTAAACAATTGAAAATTTGCACTCAAGTGTGTCCATCATACCTAACTTAACCTAATTCAGCATAGTTCACCGAGTAAAACAAGTTTCATCTATCTTCATGTTAATGCCTAACCCAGCAGAGGAACGTTATCCCCAGAGTGGCGTGAATATTTTCCTGATGGGGAAACCTCTAAAAGTGGGTCAGGACAAAGCAAAATACAAATCACGAGAGAAAAGATTTTCACAGAGTATGAAAACTCTTTAACCTAGCACATGCCAGAGATATGGGTCTTAACCACTATCAAAGGGGACAGAGAATTCATAATTGCGGAGATGGCTAGTGGGGATATAGGGAGGAGTAGATGAAGAACTGATAGGAAAGAGGGGAAGATGAATGGGAATGTCAGGAGGGAGCAGTTGTTCTGGTGGGCAGCAGCAATGAGTTGTCAGGATCTGCTGAGAGTTCAAATGCTGACCAGAACAAAGATGTCCACCAAAGCAACCAAAACTAACGAATGTTGTTGACTTCCATTCTTGATAGAATTAGTGATATCAGGATGATACTTTCTTAAATGTTTAACAGGCGAGAGCCTTGAGCACATTTTTATTTTCAACTTTTTTAAACACTATATACAGTATACCTATTGTCTAAATGCATGTGTTAATGTGAATTAATTTTAAAAATGGAAATGTGGTCCACAAATATCAATAAAAGTGTGTTTGAAAATATAAATATTTATTTTAAAACAAGTACAAACACACAATTTCAGTTTTCTTAGTTAATAAATTATCTTTTTGGATCACCCTGTATAAGTTACTTTAGGAAATACTTTTTTTTTCAGTATCCTAGATACAAATTTATCTATATCTTAAACAATATAAAAGTATCTTTATATATTTATCTATCTTGTATCTTAAAACATGATCATTATAATAATAATTATAGTGCCAACTTTACGCAATAAAGTGGTATATATATATATATTAGGGGTGGTCAAAGTTGGTACCAGAAAGCGAATAAACATCCAGTAGTTGTCGTTTCATCTATGAAATGTGAAAATCACAAAGAAATGCATTTTGATAAAAGATCAGGATGCGAATTTAGCTTTTAAGTTTTTAATTTTTTCTGTTGTCGCTTCATGCGTAAAATCCCGTATGCGGCATACGCGCAACCAAAACAAAGCAAACCCAAAATTATTAACTTGTTTCTATAAGCATAAATACCAACATTTTGCTTGTATTTTTATATAATTATTAATTATGCATCTTTATTAAAAAATAGTTTTAAAATATTATATTTCCTGTGACCATTCATGCTTATTTCTTACATATTGCTATTTGCATTAACACTTTTCATTATGTTTCAGATTTTCCGGTGTAAATAATGCTGAAAGCAAAAACAAGACACCTGACCCAAAAGAAAAGAAAGGAAAAGTATGGAAGTGGTCCTTGTGAATTATTAATGACCGAACCAAGCACTTAAGGCAGCTGATTCAATCAATACTATTATGACCTTAGTCATGCTAACCCTGGCGCAGATTTTTGGGCCTTAGTGCAACGAGTTAGCAAGGATTTAAAATCCATTTGGTCTTCAGTGAATCCAAGGCTGCCTTTGATTAATGACAAATCCATTGACAAAGGTTAAAGATCTACTCACTCTTGTGAAAGACATTAATCACAAGCATGCTAACAAGTGTCAAGCGAAATCTGGATGCTAACTTGGACAAACTTTTTGATATTTCTGCCAGTTCCTGTTCTTTGGATATTTCACCTTGCAGTGATTCAAGAGTATACTGTAAGAAGGACAAGTGTACACAAGAACACATCATCTGTGTTTGCCCTCGAAATGCAAAGGTGCCACTTGAAGAAAGATCATACCTTCGTGATCAGCGATCCAAAACAGGTCCTAAGGGTGCATACCAGCTGTCTTCAGTGGACACAGCTGCTGCCAAAAGAGACAGGAAGGCCAAACAAAGACAGCAACAT
The DNA here is from genome assembly GCA_023014485.1 of Bathynomus jamesi. NCBI lineage: Eukaryota > Metazoa > Arthropoda > Malacostraca > Isopoda > Cirolanidae > Bathynomus > Bathynomus jamesi. The sequence goes on along the minus strand of JAJOZX010001792.1, from coordinate 507,401 downwards.
GTACTACCTCAGGAGGAAGTTGAGCTAGTAGGATCTTTCATACAGCCTACAGAGTTGCCTGGACTTACAAGCAGTTCATCTGGTGGCGAGGTTAGTTTCCTTTTATTTACATTAATTATATATAATTATTTATAAATAAATTAAATAAATAAATAAAAATAAATAAACAGAAAACGCATTAATATTTTCCATTTATTTTCAGGAAGAAGATGAATGGCAGCCTTTTAAAGTTTCCCAGATATGCTATGGAACTTGTCAGAAGTGAATGTTCATCAAATCTGGGCGCAGCTCTTGGGAATGCCTTGCTCCATGACATCAAACACCTACTGAGACCTGAAATTGACATCAATCACATCATGATTGACAAGTGCAAATTAGACACGGCCAAAGCCCAAATTAGGGTAGTTAGTGAGGGTGTGGAATCAGAGAAAAAGACAGCTCATTTGTGTTGGTGTGGATGGGAAGGTTGACGAGAATACCATGATTTACAAAGAAATAGACACCTGAAGGGGAAACTCTTCTCAGAAAGTGTGTTGATGCGGAACATCACCTCACCTTCACCTATGAAGATGGAAAATCTCCTGGCACCTACTTGACCCACAGAACAATTCCTGTTATAGGCGCCACTGGTGAGGTCCTTGCTCAGGAGACATTCAGTGTTCTTGAAGAATATAATAGCCTTGAAAGTACCCAAGCCATTCTTCTTGATAATAACGCAACCAACACTGGGTGAAAGAGTGGTTTAGTGGTAAAACTTGAAGAAACTCTGGGAAGGAAACTGCACACTATTGGTTGTGCACTGCATCAGAATGAACTCCCACTAAAAGCTCTTTTCAAAAAAATGGATGGAGTGACAACTGGCCCAAGAAGTTTCAGCGGACCCCTTGGGCAAAGGTGCACAGAAGATATCCAGGATGAACCTCAGATCAGATACAGTTTGAAGCTGTGGAAACTCCAATCATTGAAGGGTACATTCCAGAGGAAGTACTGAAAGACCTCAGTCATGATCAAAAGCTTCTGTAAGAGTATTGCAGAGGGATCAGATCAGGAAGAGTAGATGACAGATGGGCTGCTTGGAACATTGGTCCACTTAACCATGCAAGATGGTTAACTCTTGCCATACAACTTCTTTGTTTGTACACAAGACAACAGACCAAACCTGAATTTGAAAAAGTTGGTCCATTACATTGTTCGAGTTTATGCTCCTGCATAGTTTGAGATAAAGGCATCCTCTAAGCTGCATGATTCTCCTCGCATCCTCTTCTCTGCTATCAGCCAACTGAGGCTAATTCCATTTGATGATGTGAAACGCATTGTAAAGCATAACATCCAGGGTAATGTTTTCTGCCTCTGACCTGAGAACATCCTCTGTGCCATGGTGAAAGATGATGATGACAGGTAAATTTTGTGCTGCTTGTAATTATTATTTTTTTTTTTTGCCAAAGCTGTTATTCTCCAAAAAATATGGAAAAAATATTACAATTGTCACTAAGTGGGTAATTTGTTTGTATTATTGAAATGGCAATATTTGAGTACTATTTTTCATTTATATTTATATCTGATGAAGAAATCCAGTCATTCATGGACACTAACACTAAGCCAGACATTCCAGACTTGCCTTCTCACTCTCAAAGTATTGAGAGGTGTGTGAAATTAGTGACAGAGGCTTCCCATACTGTGTATGGGTTTGAAACTCGTCACAGATATATCCTTACTAAAGTACTGAGCAGGAAGATGCGTCCTGCATTTATGTCAAAAAGACATTATTCTCAATCTTATGATGATTTATATGAATAGTTTTTCTTTTTACATGAGAACATGTGATTTTTTTGGATTTATCACCTTTGAAAGTATTTTTTCAAGTTTTGTAGCAAAAATATGTGAATAAATTAGCAAAAATACGTTTTTTCAACGAAATTTTATCATTTTACACTTAAAACACATGATATACATTAGGCATTGTCTCCCCTTGGGATAGAAAATGATATTGAGTTGCTACATCTATAATTAGTTAATATTATGTCTTCAAAAATGACGAGTTTACCTATCACGTATGACGAAAACTGGGTCAAAAACCATAAACTTTAATTGCAAATCTGCAAGCAGGCCCTTATCCATTTGCTCTAAAAAAAATTTTGGGTTCATTTCTCAACCAAACCTAACTACTGGGCACTTATTCACCTTGCAACTTCAAAACATGTGGAAAATCGACCCACCCTAATATTTTATATATATATATATATATATATTTTAACTGCAAACACGCAGTATAATTAACGTAAAGAACGATGCTTGTATAGGAGAATATCCCGTGCAAGATGAGGAGAGAGAACGAAACAAATGAAAAAATGAGGTAACCACCCGGTAATCGAACCCGGGATCTTCCGATTGCAGGTCAGATATGATAACCATTACACCATGGGCCTCACTCGAACAAATGCCGTAATTCTCCTACATACGCGCAGAAACCAATGCCCCAAGGGGGCACCTTCCACATGCCGTACATTATATACATTTTAACTGCAAACACGCAGTATAATTAACGTAAAGAACGACGCTTGTATAGGAGAATATTCGGATCTTTTCCGTTTGACTGCCGCCATTGAAACATAATTAAACTTTTTGTATTTTAACTGAAATGTCTTGATGATACAAAATAAGTTACTTTATAAAAAAAGCTTTTCTTAATTTCCCCTTCAAATTTTGTTTCTTATAAACAATCTTAATTACTTTCAAGATCCATGCTTAATTTTTAAGTTTTAATCGTGTACTCAGAAAAATAAGGGGATCACCTGAAGATCAGGGCCTCCAGCCTTCTTTAGTTAGCTTTATAAGGCTAACTAACAAAAATATCATGACCTAACCTAACCAATCATCAAGGTCGTACAGTTGACCTAACAATTGGTTAGGTTGTCGTGATATTTTCGTTAGTTAGCCTTATAAGGCTAAGTAAAGAAGGCTGGGGGCACTCACCTCTTATGTTTCAATGGCGGCAGTCAAACGGAAAAGATCTGAATATTCCACGCAAGATGAGGAGAGAGAACGAAACAAATGAAAAAATGTTTCGTTCTCTCTCCTCATCTTGCGCAGAATATTCTCCTATACAAGTGTTGTTCTTTACGTTAATTATACTGCGTGTTTGCAGTTAAAATATATATAATGTACGGCATGTGGTAGGTGCCCCCTTGGGGCATTGGTTTCTGCGCGTGTGTAGGAGAATTACAGCATTTGTTCGAGTGAGGCCCATGGTGTAATGGTTATCATATCTGACCAGCAATCGGAAGATCCCGGGTTCGATTCCCGGGTGGTTACCTCATTTTTTCATTTGTTTCGTTCTCTCTCCTCATCTTGCGCGGAATATTCTCCTATACAAGCGTCGTTCTTTACGTTAATTATACTGTGTGTTTGCAGTTAAAATGTATATAATGTACGGCATGCAGGAGGTGCCCCCTTGGGGCATTGGTTTCTGCGTGTATGTAGGAGAATTACGGCATTTATTCGAGTGAGGCCCATGGTGTAATGGTTTATCATATCTGACCAGCAATCGGAAGATCCCGGGTTCGATTCCCGGGTGGTTACCTCATTTTTTCATTTGTTTCGTTCTATCTCCTCATCTTGCGCAGAATATTCTCTCTATATATATATAAGCAATATCCCGATTAACGCAGTTAATTTGTCCGCAGAAAGTACACGTTATGTGAATCAGCAATGATCAGGGAATGTAATCAATGTGAAATAAAGTGTTTCATTCTCAGATGTCAATGATAGAGAAAAATCTGAAAAAAAACTGTCTTTTTGCTTGAAAATGAACTAGTTTTAATTGTGAAACAACTGCAAACAATTTAGTTACAAATATATTTCATTTTTAGCTAAAAGTGCTCATTATTACGTTCTTTTTTAATCTGTCAAACCATCCGCAAGACTGCAACTAGCAACAGTAAAAGTTTCTTCATACGTTAGCACTTTCAAATGAATTGTCATCTCATTATGCAGAATTCTTTTTTTATTACAATTTTCAAGCCAAACAGATAAAAGCTGTTCCCTATTTACCATTGTATATGGTATGTTTAATTTTTAGTTAAAAATTAATCCCTTTAATTTTGGAAAAAATGTTAACATTTTTTAAAATCACGCATATTTTTAAAATTAACTTCATTTCCTTCAACGTTAAAAAATGCATTCACTTTTAAAATTTTTATTTAAATAGTAAATAAAGTGCAGGGAAATTTTTTTGTTAAAAATGTTTGCTACAAAAGCGTGCAAAAGCGAATCTGAAGCATCACTGTTTGGGGAATGGTGTCAAGTTTTTATCAGTGAAATGGCGAATCAGCATTGAATGAATCTGTGTTATGTGGGGTATGCCTGTGTGTGTGTGTGTGTGTGTGTGTGTGTATATATATATATAATATATATATGGGATGAATTTCACAATAAAACATGTGAAATGAATGAATGCTGCAAACCCACAAGGAAAAAGTATGTGCTAATTGTTTTGTTTTTCCTGTACTTTGTATATATTTATGGGCATCTCGCCTTTTATCTTCATTCCCTGACGAGGTGTAGCTTTGAATACACGAAAGGCCTTGGAATCATTTTTCTTTTTCCTTGTGGGTTTGCAGCACATATATATATATATATATATATATATATATATATATATATATATATATATACACACACAGGGTGTTTCAGGAGGAAAGGTCAATACTTCAGGAGGTGATAGTATCGGTCATTGCGAGAAAAAATTCATATGAACATGTGTCTAATTCTGAATGGTTATGGAGATAGAGCTATTTGAATCTGATGCGCATGCAGCTCTTCCTCCCCTATAACCTTGAACCATGTAAGCATGTAACATAAGCCAATCGACAGCCAACTGTTGTGAGTGACATTGTTTGGTGTTTGAAGCAGTGTTAAGAATGCCACACACCTTCACACATGCCGAATACGTAGATATGGTGTATGTCTACAGTTTTTGCGATCTACAGAAGCTAAGACTAACAAAGACCCTAAGATCCACTCTAAGGTTAGCCTGAGAGAAAGGAAAGAGTAGGGGGTTAAGAGAAGAAAATAAGGGGTTAAGTAAGTAGCAACACCTATCACTTATGGGTTAACATTCATTCAGAAAAAGAGAAAAAAGACTCATCATCATCATCCGCTGGCCACTGCCGACAAGTCAGAAAAATAGTCAGAGAGAATAGGAAAGGGGTGAAAGATGAAAAGAAGTAAAATAAGAACACTTACAAACCATGCAAACACAGTCTTAACTCTCAGTCATGCCATGCAAACTACAGACATGCAAGTAAGGAGAGGATAAGAAAAAAAAAAAGTAGGTAAAGTTAAACAAAAAGTGGGTTAGTTTACTCTACGAGCTACATCTACATTCATGTTAGTCTAATTTTTTTTTTATTATTATTTTATTGCTGGCATCACAAGCTGGCATTAATTGTCAACAGACTCATCCTCGACTACCACCCCCAGAGCTCCTGTTACTAATTGTTTTTTTATTTTAAACATTAATACTGTATCTTTAAAATGCCTATCTAAATGGTTCTTAAACATATTAACGCTGGTAGAGTGAACAACTGACGCAGGAAGATTATTCCATTTATCAATTACTTTAAACGTAAAAAAGTTTTTAGCGATATTAGTAATGAAACGTCTGCCATGCAACTTAAATCCCTTATTAAGAGTATTGCTATTATCGAAAGTGAACAGTTTGTCAAAACTTACATTATCAATGTTATTAATGATTTTGAAAACTTCACTAAGCTCCCACCTTAATCTCCTAGTTTCGAGTGAATGCAAGTCTAACACTTTAATCCTATCTTCATAAGGTTTGTTGCGCAATGACAGAATTAGTTTCGTGACGATGCTGAACCCTTTCTAACCTATCAATATCCTCACACAAATATGGGCACCAAAACTGAACAGCATATTCTAAATGAGGCCTGACTAGGGACCTGTAAAGGGGCAATATAATATCCTTTGATTTAAATTCGAAATTACGTGCTATGAAGCCTAACATCCTATTAGCTTTTGCACAAGACTCCAGGCACTGGTTCCTAATCTTTAAATCCTTAGATACGCATACGCCTAAATCTACTTCCTCGTCAACGCTCGCTAACTCTCTATCATCCATCGTGTATGTGTAATTATTGTTACGAGAACCTATATGCAAAACTTTACATTTGTCTACGTTAAATTGTATCTGCCACTTAACCGTCCACTCCATAATCCTATTTACATCGTCTTGGAACCTATTTCTATCATCCTATTTTAGTATCATCCATGAATTTTGACACGTTACTAGTCAATCCTACATCTATGTCGTTAATGTAGATTACGAATAGCAATGAGCCTAACACTGAACCCTGTGGGACACCGCTACCTACATCCAACCACCCCGATTCACTACCATTAACAACGACACTCTGTCTCCTAGCACGAAGCCATTCCTCTAAAGCAGTGATGCACAAACCCTGGCCCGTGGGCCAAATGTGTCCCCCACGGGTCTTTTCAGTGGCCCCATGGGTCTTTTCAATTCAATAAAAAAGTTAGAATATAAAAGTGACCCAATTTATGACTTAGATGGAAAGTAAGTAGGCTAATACATTTAGTTATTTTCTTTGCTTGGCCCTCACATCAAAAAAGTTTGTGCACCACTGCTCTAAAGTCTAACCAGTTAGCTACCTGACAGCGTATACCGTGCGCTTTAACACTGAGGACCACAGGACATATTTGTTCCAACGGAAATAATAATATAAATTGTACAATGATGCAACGTTTCTACAAATACATCTACATGTTTATACAGGTATCGTTTAGTTGTTGGAAAATTAACCCAAAAATGGGTCATTTAAGTGACTATAGTTACTAATATCTAATTGTAAATAACAATAAAACTTAAACTTTTAAGTTCAAAGAAACGTATACTGGTCGTCAAAGGGTTAACCTTCGCAATTAATCTTCTATGCAGAACTGTATTGAACGCCTTTTTAAAATCTAAATAAATAACGTCAGCCGCTCTATGCCTATCGTATTCGCGCACTATTTCGTTATAAAATTCTAACAAATTAGTTAAAGAGGATCTATGGCGTCGAAACCCATGCTGACTACTATTAATAAAATTTCTACTTTCTAAGTGATCGATGATACGATCCCTAACTACGGATTCCAAAAGTTTACCGACAACTGACGTTAAGCTAATGGGCCTATAATTGCTAGCTAGTGTGCAGTCGCCTTTTTTAAAAATAGGCGTAACGTTAGCTAATTTTAAGTCTTCAGGAATAATCCCCGTATCGAGTGACTGATTAAAAATCTTCGTTAAGGGGCCTACAATAACGTCTTTCAAATGTCTGGGATAAAAAGCGTCAGGGCCTGGAGCTTGCTAACTTTTAGCCTATCGATATAATGCGCAATCTCACCCTCGTAAACAGTTATTTCAACCAAAATAGTCTCGCTATTAAATGGAACGATATCGTCCACGTCGTGGACATTATTTACGTCTTCTACGGTAAAAACTGTCGCAAAAAACGTTATTGAAAATACCCGCCATCGCCTGAGCGTCAGAAGCCAGAGCGCCATTAACATCCACTAGAGGGCCTATGTTATCTTTCATCGGCTTACGATTATTGACGCATTCAAAAAGCTTTTTTGGATTATGTTTACTATCCGCAGCTATAAGTATCTCTAAATTACGCTTAGCATTCCTAACTGATCTTTTAACCTGATGTCTAAGCTCGATATATCTAATGAAGTTAGCTGCCGTGCCATTGCGCTTATTAGTCTATATGCTCTGTTACGCTCGTTTATGAACTCGCCTATTTCCCTAGTCCACCATTTGGGCCACCCATGATTTCTAGCGCGCTTGGGCCTACGAGGAATAAACTCCCTTTCAATATTCATAAAACCTTCTTTAAACGCCTCCCAATGCAAATTTGTGCCATTACCCATAAATAAGTTATCCCAGTCCACTACTCCCATCCTATCCGCAAAACTATCAAAATTATCCCTACGAAAATCAGGGACTTCTATTACGTTACTATCCTTAGTGTTTTCTATCAATAACTTAAAACCTAAGAATTTGATGATCACTACATCCTAAACTCTCACCTACTTCTAAATCTTCGACTATATTTTCGCCATTCGTCATCACCAAATCTAAAATATTGTCACCGCGCGTTGGTTCGGTAACCATCTGTCATAAAAAATTATCCTCCATGAACTCAATCAATCTCAAACCCTCTTCATTACCAGTAAAAGCCTCGTAATTAACATTAGGGGAGTTAAAGTCTCCGACAATTATACTATTCCGATTGTCAATAAAGTTATCAAGAAGTGCGTAAAATCTAGTATCGGTATCGAGGGGTTGAACGGGAGGTCTATAAACAACAACAAAATTAAAACTAATACTACGCGTCCTAACTTCAACACATATCGCATTAATTGCTGCCGGAAAATCTATCTTAACCTCGATACCCCTAAGGGAATTATGAATGTACAGCAAAACACCGCCACCAAACCTATGTAACCTATCATTAGTAGAGTTTAAAACCTGGTATATCAAGTTCCCCCAACAAGTCCCGAGTCACGGTGTTTAACCACGTTTCAGTGATAGCAACTATATCGTACTTGCCGGAATAAATTATCGCCTTAACCCTTTAAGGACGAGCCCGCAGCATATGCGGTCACTCTTGTTACCAGAACGTATAGGTTTTGTCGTTATTTAAAACTAAATATTTTTAAACTAGTCACTGAAATGATACACATTTTGGATTCCTTTCCCGACAACTAAATGACATCTATACATAAACATGTAGAAACATTTATAGAAACGAGGCATTGTAGTACAATTTATATTATTTCTGGTGGACCTTAAGGTCCATCCGTCGTTAAAGGGTTAAATTCGTTTAATTTATTTCTAATACTACGCGCGTTACAATAAAAGACGTTTAAGTTATTTTTTACCACAGGCCACCGTTTTAAACTATTTTTCACGTCGGGCCCGCGTTCCCCGGACCCACAACGTTTAAAGGCGGCTTCGACCTATACAGCTTTCGTACGTTTTCGTCAATTAACCTACCTAGCCTAGCATTACCTATTTCATTAAAATGCACCCTATCTTTTATAAAAAGGCTAGGATCACTGAATTCTGACCACAGCTTTACGAAGGGTACAAATCTCTTCTAATTTATTATTCAAAAATATTGTTTTAGACGTAATCCTAAGACCCAAACCGTGCCTAGGGGTAATACCTAAAACTAAAGACCTATCTGACCTCGCCTTTAGGGACCTAATTAACCCCCTATATCTCTCCAAAAGGTCAGGCACTCTCGTATCGGGCCTATACGAGTCGTTGCCCCCTACTATCGTCACCAACATCGAGTGACGGGAGGCAACGTCAATCCTGTCCACCTCGTCTCTAACTGTGTCAACCCTGTCCCCTGGGAGACAGACCCTCCTCCTCTTGGTTGGATGCCGTTTAACGAACTCTTTCCTCAACTCTATCCAACCTTCCCGACAAGCTACCTAAACTAGAAACTAGGTTACGCACCTCACCCTTCAAATTACTAACGTCTTCAACGTTAGTATTGGTTCGGCTTTCGTCAACCGTAGCCCTACCCCTGCCCTCATCAAGTGTTGCAAGTCTTCCCGTTACCTCACGTACACTGCGTTTTATGTCAACTATTTCCTCCATTAACTCGCAAAAGAAACAAATTGATCTCTCGGTAATCGCCATAGGACCGCGGTTATAATCTTTAAATTCTGAATACCACCAATTTACCGGACACCTAACACACGACACTTTCTGCGACGGCATCGCGCAGTTAAAAATTAGTTTATAACTCACAAGTTTAAGTTAAATTAAGCCGGCACGCTATGAAAACTTCTAAATCGCTAAAAACCACTAATATTCAATTACTTAACTATAACAATGCTTTTGTATTTGTAGGTTCAAACAGCTCTATCTCCGTAACCATTCAGAATTAGACACATGCTCATATGAACTTTTTTTCTCACAATGACCGATACTATCACCTCCCGAAGTATTGACCTTTCCTCCTGAAACAGTGTGTGTGTGTGTGTGTACACAGTATGTATGTATGTATGTATGTATGTATGTATGTATGTACAGTATGTATCCATCTATGTATGTATACAAGAAAATAAGTTTACACGACGTATAATTTTGTAACTATAGGACCTACATTGATTAGGTTTGTATCAGGTGAATTCGTTAATCATTGTTGGCAACACTGCACGTCGATTCAGCTGCCATCTATCGTACATTGGTTATATGAGTCAGTTGAACATGGCGGCTCGACTGGAACAGTGCCCTGTCATTTCTGCAATGATATTCCGAGTCTGTCAGTGGTCAAGAATTTCTCGAGCGCATTGTCACAAGAGACGAGACATGGGTTCATCACCGTACTCCAGAAACAAAACGTGCCAGCATGGAATGGAAACACCCTGGGTCCCCGCGACCAAAGAAGTTCAAGATTGTGAGGTCCGCTGGCAGTGATGGTTACCGTGCTTTGGGACCACAAAGGCGCTTTGCTCGCAGACTTCATGCAAAAAGGCAACAATCAATGCAGCTGCATATTGTTCAACACTGGAACATTTACGAGTGGCCATTAAACGTAAACGTCCTGGACTGCTCCGTAGGTAAGGCACTGTTCCAGTCGAGCAGCCATGTTCAACTGACTCATATAATCATAACCAGTGTACGGTAGATGGCAGCCAAATCAATATGCAGTGTTGCCAACAATGACTAACGAATTCACCTAATACAAACATAATCAATGTAGGTCCTTTAGTTACGAATTATACGTCGTGTAAACTTATTTTCTGACTGTCCCTCTTATATATCCGCAGATTGGCCTACATGTTGTAATTCGGCCCACATCCAAAATAAGTTTGAGACTCCTGTCCTTACAATTCACCGTAACTTGACAACTTTAGATTAGCAGGAAATAAGTAAAATTAACGAGCGAAACTTACCTAAAGAATAAACGAGCTGTTGAGAGACTTGAGGGTTGACTGCTGCAGTGAGTATCATGATGGAGCCGGTTCCACCACTGATGTTCTGAACTGCCACTAACCATACTTGTAACTGTCCTCCAACCCTATCTCGACCCTACAGATTAGGTTACAATGTTGCAACAATCAATGCGGGTATTGCGACATTTGGCACCCAGAGATTAGGTAAGGAATGTCTTTTCTTCCGTTATTTCATTATTCTGAGTGTTTTAATACAATATTTATTTATATACACATAAAACGTACCCAAACATGGTCTATTAAGGCTTCATGAATAATTTTGTCCACATTGCATTCGTAAATAAGTTTGTCAGAATGTCCTGGACACAAGTACCACTTTGAAGAGACCTCGCTGACAACACCACGATGCTTTTCTCATCCGCATCACCCGTTTCCACAATTGCCACACCAACTAATCGCTGCGGACGAGAAGACGATAACCAAATGACAAGGTGCAACTACCAAAATATGCCAAATACCTTTAACTTTCATCCACGCGAGCCCCACCTTCACAAACTGACACTTGTGCAACTATCATGATCACACTATCAGACTTTATTAAATGTATCAAAAAAATAATTTACTTGACACCATTTAGGAAAACTTACTTATTTAGCTATACTTTAATAAGCAAATGATTAAATGTATTTAATATTCTTACTTTCGAATCTTTAAATTTTAATTTTTATATATGAATCTGAATTTATAAGAATATAACGAAGATGTGAATTCGGTGACATCTGATTCTACTGTTTGTTTACACATATTTCATTTTAATACAAGTTAGGCAAAAGCTGCAAAATGCTTCCTGAAACTATCTCATTTTTGTATATGTTTAGTACTTGTGGACAAGGACTGCGATGACTAAGGAGCTATGTCAGTCCAAAATTCGTTGCGACCTTGGATCATACCTAATTTTAATGTGCAGTGATAACCAATTTGCGCAGTAATAATTTCAATTTGTGCAATGATAAATTGAAAATCTGTGCAGTGATAAATTAGGTTCTATATCCAATAAAGAACCTAATTTATCACTGCACAGATTTTCAGTTTATTACTGCGCAAATTGGTTATCACTGCACACTAAAATTAGGTATGCCTTGGATTAACAAACAAAAATTACTCGTACATCAATTATAACACTTCATTCTAATGAGACTTCAAAAGAAATCTTTCAAACACTCACTACTTCGGGTGCCTGCGTGGGCATTGAGCCAAAAACTAAGGAAGACACTCTCCGTGAAATTCCCCCGAGGATTCCTGCGGGCGGTTTCAAATGACGTAAATTAATGTGACCTCCAGCAATGCTACCCGAAACTGGTTGGATCTGGAGGATGGTTGAGGTTGTGGTCGCCAAAAGACAACCAAGGGAAGGTCCCAGAAACAGTAAACTATCGCACTCTTGGCCCTGGTAAACGTTAAAGAGGAATAAATGAAAGTATATGTTTGCAAGCTAACATTATACATGATCTTTATGAAGTTGATCAATAAAGTAGTTCCTCCAACTCTTAGTCAGATTTCTTGAGCTTATACTGACGAATTTGCACTTAAAAATTGTTTTGGTTGCTGTATCATACATTAACTCCAAATGAAAGCTATCTGGAAGATGCTTTGAAGTTTGATAAAGAAAGTTAAATATTTACCTGTAGATCCGTGCTGACTTCATAATATGAGCCTTCATGGGTGATATTTGGCCAGTATCGTACAAACCCTTCAGGAGAAACTGCAATGCAGGAAGGTACCTAATAAAGAAAACAACAAATCTTAAATTTACAAGAGTACATATGGTATTATAGAAAAATTTAAAAAAAATACATTGGGTACAACATAGTAACTTTAAACATAACACCTTTAAATAATAATTAAATTTTAACTGACGAAAGTTAATGAACTAATTTCAATATTAAAGTTCCTAATCTCTCTTCATTGAAAATAAAAAAGCTTTGAAGCCTAGAAGCATGGCTAGGCCCACATTGTATTAATAAATAAATACATTTATACCCATGTAAATTATTATTAAAACTAATTATACATTAAGAAAACTTCACTATTTTTCCTTTCAAGTACAGAATGTACAGTAATGGCCTTCAAAATCAATTTCCGATTTTCATGGAGGAAGCATTTATTAGGCATATTTCAGACCAATAAAATGCAATCTTTTTACAATCATATGGCACGACATGTTTAAACATTACTAGGACATGATGTTTCTCAATCAAAATTTAATAGTGAAGCCAAAATTCTACAGTCTAAACACTAAGTTTACACTCATTTATTTATGCATATACAGATCTAAAGTGTTTACATTGTATACAAAACAAATTCTAGTTCCTTTCTTGTTACCTTCTGAAAAACATTCTAGAAGGGATATTTTGTTATTAATGTTAAATATCCATATTCTATAAAGAAATTAATTTAATATAAATAATAATACTGCTTAAATACCAATTAAAAGTAATTTTATTTAAATATAAACCTAAAATTTACTGAATAATATAAAAACCTTCTTTTGACATATCTTAGGATCCTATTAACTCTTAGTTAGATACTGTATATGTACTCTATCTCCTACTACTACTACTAAAACAAGTTGGGGTTTTGCTAATACTGTAGTAAAATGCTAAGTATAGTAATTAATGTTGCATATTGTGTGTATGGTTTTTTTTTTATGGAAGAGCCAAAATCATGGTCCGAGGTCTTTGAGATGCCTACACACTCTGCATTTGAAAGATGGGAGAGGTCATAGACAGGAGGAAAGATGGATTGAGGAAGATTGTTCCAGATTTGACGGGTTGAGTAGATGAAAGACTGAAAATACCAATTAACCCTTGCATTAGATAGTTGGTTGGACAGAAAAGGAATGAGAAAGTGCAGAAAGTCTGGTACTGCGTGGTCTCCTTAAAGGAGGCATGCAGTTAGAGAGTTCAGAAGAGCAATGTCCATTATGATCATGAAAGTAAAGAGAGAGTGAGGCAACATGCAGCAGAGAGAGAGAGATTGAAGACAATCAGTAAGAGGCAGGGAATGATGAGATGAAAAGCCTTTGATTCCAGCCAGTCAAGTATGGCTGTGTGGGTTGAACCACTCCATACAGGGGTGAACAAGACTCCTGTACAGACACAGCAATTGAGTGGGGATGAAGAAACCACAGAGGTGGTACAGCACACCTAACCTCTTAGAAGCTGTTTTAGAAAGAGAGTATATGTGATCTTTCCAGAAAAAATCACAAGAAAACACCAAGAATGTTAAGAGAAGAGGAAGGATTGAGTTGTGTGTTGTTGAAGGTAACCTTGGGGATGGATAGTCATGTGGAAGATTGTGACGAGTAGACAGATGGAGGAATTGAGTTTTTGTGGGATTGAAAGCCACAAGGTTTTCTCTGCCCCAATCAGAGATAGCAGAAAGATCAGAGGTTAGGTGTCCTATAGCCATCCTATGCGAATCATGAAGTGACTGCTGTGAGGGATGCTTTGGGAAGCATGTGGAGAAGTGAAGAGTGGAATCATCAGCATATGAGTGAATAGGACGGGAAGTGCAAATTAAAAGATCATTAATAAATAAAAGAAAAAGAGTGGGTGACAGGACAGAACCCTGAGGAACACCAATGTTAATAGCTTTAGTTGAAGAACAGTGGCCATCTACAATTGCAGCTATAGATCAGCCAGAAAGGAAATTAGAGCTGAAGGCACATATAGCAGGCTAGAAACCAAAGGAAGGCAGTTTGGAAATTAAAGATTTGTGCCAGACTCTATCAAAAGCTTTTGATATGTCTAGTGCAATAGCAAAAGTTTCACTGAAGTCCCGAAAGAAGGATGACCAAGAGTCAGAGATATATGCAAGATGATTGCCAGTGGAGCATCCCTTCCAGAATCCATACTGACGATCTGAAAGAAGACTGCAAGAAGAATGGTGTTTAAGAATCTTTCTATTAAGGTTAGATTCAAAAACTTTGGAAAGGCAAGAAATCAAAGCAATTGGACAATAGTTAGAGGGTTGAGAACAGTCACCCCTCTTTGGGACAGGCTGAATGAAAGCAAACTTCCAGCAGGAAGGAAAAGTACCAGATGAGAGAAAGACTAAGGAGTTTGCCTTGGCAGGGTGTCAGCACAGAAGCACAGTTCTTAAGAACAACAGAAGAAACACCATCAGGACCATACACCTTCCTAGAGTTGAGCCCAGATAAGGCAGAAAAAACATCTTTAGAAGAGATTCTAATTTCAGACATAATAAAGTCAGAGGGGCAGGAGATGGAGGAACAGCACCAGAATCGTCCAGGGTTGAATTGTAAGCAAAAGTTTGAGCAGAGTTCAGCTTTGTCATTGTCAGGAGAAGAGATGGCAACTGTGCTGTTGGAATGGAAAAGAGGAGGGAAAGAAGAGGAAGTTGTTGAAGAGGTTCTTAGCTAGATGCCAGAAAGAGCAAGAATAATTAGAAATGGATAGATTTTCACATTTTTGTCAGATGAAGGAATTTTTGGCGAGTTGAAGAACAGATTTTGCACAATTACAGGCAGAAATATAAGCTGAGTGAGAGTCAAGAGTTGGATGGCAATGGTACCTTCTGAAAGGCACCTCTCTGTTGCGGATAGCATTAGAAGAAGTAAAGTTAAACCAAGTTTTTTTTTTTTTTTTTGCATTAGTAGTAGGAATAGAATATAGAATGTACGCCTCCATGCCTGAGAGAATCACCTCTGCAATTAATGTGCAATTAATTTCCACTACAGACATTTCTTAATTGCATGTCAGTAAGTACTTTAATATAGCCTATGAAAGACAAAGTACACTCATAATTTTGAATGTGGCATATTTTCCTTTCCTTAATTACCACTATGTACTAAAGGAATTGAAACTATTGTATTGGATACCATCACAGGCAATGTTTCTCAACCTGGGGCTTGTGAGGAGTGTTCAACTAATGGGTCCAAGTGCTTAGCAAAACCATCAGCCAATATGGAAAACTGCATACAGACTATTTTTTCAAATGAGAAACTAGTGTAATTTTCAGTTTTACAGTTGAAATTATTTTCTCATAGTCATAACTGTCTTCACTGTTAGTGTATGTTGTGTCTTTCAATGAGATACCTGTGCCTGCTTTGCACTTGCTAATCTTCTTATATTCAGCTGAATAGACTAGACACAGAGTAACAAATGACAGTCCATTTCATTGTTTTGTTTTAATTGCAACCATTGATGAAAAGCCCAATTCACATAAGTATGAGGTTGCAAATGAAATGAAACATCTCAAGGCTTCTGACAGGAATGACAACTGCAGGGTCTTGTCAGAAGAAAGTTCAATTAATTTATTACACAGGTTTCCTGCAAGTTCAGCAAATTCCACCACCCTTTCACTGAATGGATTAAGTATCCACTTCTTAGCGACTTTTCATCATCACCTGAGAAATAGTCCATGACTTATTTTTGCAGTTTAAGTATGCTGCATCATCATTTAGAGAAGTGGAGTTGCAAATTTTTATGTCAAGAGGGGGGTCACCAGCACAAAAAAAGGTTGAGAAACATTACTCTAGGGTCTCAACTGAAGATTAATTAATATAAAATCCTTTATAATCTTTACATGCATGTTAGATATTTTGCTTTGTTTTTACAACATTTAGCAAAATAAATATACTTATCCGTACTTTTAGTTTGAAATATAAAAAGCTGAAAAAATTATTAAGCTTATGCTTTAGCCTGTAGGTTTAAGTTTAATTAAAAAAGTCTATTTTATATATTTCATTTGAAATGTATTCTATATGTTTCCACAACATATAAGCAGTAATTTACTGAATCTATATATTTATTTCCTATCCTACGTAAATGGATTTTCTATTGGATAGGGTAAAAAACTACCCCCTCCACCCCAAAAAACTTTCTTTCACAACACTATATACAGCACATTAGGTGCAAAAAATTGGAGTGACAGTCATCATGTAGTACCTGGCCTTCCGTCTGAGAGAAAACTGCGACAAGCTGAGCTCTGTGCGCGAGATCTGAAGGTGGTAAAGTTAGTTCTCTGAACTGATGGTTGGCAATTCTTCGACTGCCTTCTGCTCTGTACCGCCATATCAAGAGTCTTCTCCCAGCAACCAACCACACCCACCCAGATGATGCCAATACAGCAGATAATTCCGCATTCTCTAGACAACAGCAAAATATTTCAGTAGAGGGAATAGAAAATGTTAAACTGTATCTGGTATGTGGTTCCACTTAAATAAAAGCCAAATCAAGAAAAAATTATGGTTTTTTTATCTATAAAGCCTATAATGCAGAAATCCCATTCTGACAATACTGTGGGTTTCAAAGTATTAGTTAGTGACTTGGAAAAGAAATTTATAATTTTGTTAGTGCTATAATTAAAATTTTTAGAAGGCAATGTTCAAGCTATCAAATCAATGAGTCCATAGCTTTTCTAATGAATTATTATGGCTACAGCTAAGGACTTCCAACTGAATGCAGCATTGCAATGCACAAGATGTAAATGCATATATACATTAACTATTACAAACCTAATTAAGTTACACTAAAACTTTAAGAAGATAAATTCACAGCAAAAATGAAAGGACTTTATATATGAAGGTCTGGGTTCTGGTTTAAGGTGATACTTTGACATTACATAAAAACAGGCCTGGAACTGCCTGTACCTCATTCTTAATTAATATACATGTAAATGCATATACTCCATATATATATATATATATATATATATATATATATATATAATTAGATGCTACTTACTGTCAGCAAATGTTAAAGCTTCCATAACTAAAGCAGGTAAAGATGAGCCATAGCTTTCAACATTATAGTGTCCTCCTCCACTCTCTATAATTTGATAAGTTTGAAGAGATCGATTCACTGGTGTGGTTCTCCTACAGTAGAAAAAGTTTTTATTACTTATTTCTAGTACAGTAGAGATTATTGTTAATGCGACTCATGATAACGATTGTTTCATAATGTGGCACCCTAAATTACACCCATAAAAATGCATTAATGCAATCCCAACTGGAGAAATGCATTTTTTTTAAAAATCTCTGACACAGCCTCCCAACACCAGGAGTTTGCCACTTCCTCTTTCATCCATAGTGGCTGAGGTGGAGGAGGCAGGGCCTACTCTTGTATTTTGTAACAAATTGTTTTATGCATCTGTACAGTTTTTTTCATGAATTACCTATTTATTTAGCCTTCTATTTACCCATTTCAGTATTTTAAGTATGTGTTTTACAATTTAATAGTTATTGAGCATTTTTGTGATTATTTTTTGTCCTATGGTCCCTAACCCCCATTTTACATGTAAATGTATTGCCCACATTAACATGATCATGTTAATGTGCCTCTCAGCAGTCCCTATCTCAAGTTAATGCGTGATTCTACTGTACTAAAGTTTGACCATCTTCTTAGTAGCAACTTTAATATGTAATCCTAAATGCAGTAGGCCCCTAACAGACAACCTTTAATCAGTTATCATTAGGTAATAAAGTTTTGCAGGGAAGTCCATCAGGCCTATCAAATGAAGATTAAAATAAACACTTATCCACCTTAACAACTTAGTATGATGGAGCCTTTCAGCTGGTCCTATAAGAGCCTCTGTATGATGATGGTGATGCAGTGAATGTAGTCAAGCTACAGAAAATCAGGGCCTACCTAATTTCCTAACAGACTGATCACAACTACTAAATAAACCTACCTAATCTGTACAACTCTTTGGGCTGGTGCTCCTATGCACTAATTATTTAAACCACTCAGAACAATTACATAGCTCTTGGGCTATCATCTAATACAACAAAATTATTTTTTATACATAGCTAAATATAATGCAGGTGCAGGATAGGCAACATTTATGAGTAAATCAAATCACCTGATTTCTGGAATACTTAACCTTATATCTTCATGACAAAGCAATCTCACAGGGATAACCAAACAAGTTAGTACCATATTAAATACAGAAATTGAATACAGTAATACTGTACATGTTTATACTGTAACTTAGGCTAGATACTCTTTCGACACCAGCAAGAGTAGACCTAATAAGGTACCCAACTCAACTTAAAATAAATATAGGACCTACATTAGAGCTACTGGTACATTAATCACTAACCCTCCAGCACTGAAAGGTGATCTTTTAGCTCCTGAAGAAAGTAAACCAACTCCTGTACTTCTACGTCTTGCAGCAGCTGCAGCCATTGCACGAGCACTTGCTGAGGTGAAGGGACGATCACCATGACCTCCACTTCCAGTGACATTAGTAGGAGTTGACACTCCTCCAGATTTTGGGGTATACATTTTTACTTTGCTAATCTACAACTTCTATTCAATATACAATCAAGAACTGGAATAAACACAAAAATAAAATTTGCAAGATCCAACATGTAGCTGGGTTGCCTTACGTATATGATTAAAAAGAATATATCACACTACTCATTTTAGACCTTTAGATCTTCCCACATTCCCACCTACACACTGAAAATACATAATTACGACAGATGATATGGTAGTTTGCCAGTCTGTCACAAAAGTTACAAAGGGTCAATATTAATTACAGAAAATGGAGATATTTTCAATATTTAACCTTTCTGTGTCATAAGCAGTATGGTGGTAATAACTGAACCATATTTTAGAACCTCAATTTAATCTATTTTATTGAAATTTAAACTATATATATATATATATATATAATATATATATATATGAGGGGGTCACACGTCTTAAGGTACCTAAGCACCACCACAGGTGAAAACATGTTTTTGATGGATATCACTATTTTCACCCTTCTTCTATCGCGTGGTTTGGGTTATAATGACCTTACAACACTAGAAGTATGGTTGAAAACCTTATGAAGCAAACTACTTTTTTCACCTCTATCGCTAGCCAAAGGTTCACCCAAAGTTCGGCATAATAAGAAAATCAAAAAATTTAAAAAAATATATATAAAATATAAAATATGAAAATCTATTCCAAAAACTCAACAACAACTTCATTAGCATACGGTACTTAGAACTCTAATTTAGCCAAAAATGAACATTTTAGCTCAATTAATAGATATACTATTGCCAGAATATTGCTGAATTTTGGAGGCAATTTCTGACAAATTTTAATTTTGGCGCTTAGGTACCTTAAGACGCGGGACCCCTCATACATATACAGGTAAACCTCACTTAACGCGGTAATGTGGGACCAGTAAAGTGGCTGCGTAGAGTGAATTTGCGTAAAGTGAACTTAATAACCAATGGGAAAAATTTAACTTGTCCCATGACCTCCAAGAATTTTTACCAAAACTTTAAAAACGCATTCGTTTTTCGTAAATTATGCATTCAATGCCTTTTAAAAATGTAAAGAAAAATGATAAACTAGTAAAACTGAAGGTTTATTGGATAATTAACACAAAAATACATGAAAAATTATTTTTTACTACTTAGAAAAAACCTATCTAAAGTCGTTTGCTTTCTGCTGGCTTTCTTCTTGTCATCGTAAAGCCTACGGTATGGCACTAGCATCTTCTCAATACCGTGTCAAATCGCCATGCTTCTTTCCATATTAGGGTCCGCATGCAGCATCTTTTCTTTGGCGCTTTCAATGTCTTGAAAAATGCTTTCAAGTTCCTTTAAAGTGAATTCCTTAGCTGGCGTTGGTTGTGCAGAATCTTCTTCGTCATTATCTTCAAAAGCCCATTCTTGGTCCATGGAAATAAGTTCAGCTTCAGTAAGTTCATCTGGTCGCAAATCCAGTGTTTCCCTAACATCCACTGTTTCAAGTTCTTTAGAACAATTTTCGTTCCGGAGGACAGCTATCTCTTTTATAACTGAGTTAAGATTTGTTTCAAAACCAATGAAGTCATTTGCACAATTAGGTAGAAGTTTTTGCCACACTGCACGCATGTTACTAGTTGTTAATTCCTCCCATGATGCATTAATATTTTCGATAGCACATCTTATGTCATATTTCTTCCAAAATTCACTTAAAGCAATTGCATTTTCACCCTTTGTTACCTCAGCCTGAGCAAAAGTACGTCTGAGATAAGAGGCCTTAAAAGTCGAGATGACTCCCTGGTCCATTGGCTGGATTAACGAAGTGGTGTTTGGAGGTAGAAATTCCACTCTCACATTATGGTTTAACTCCCCAAGAGAATTAGGGTGGCCTGGAGCATTATCTAGAAGAAGTAGAGCTTTAAAAGTTGTTATTCTTCATGCAGTACCTCTCTAGGGCAGGACAAAAATACGATTGGTACCACTCTTGAAACAATGGTGCTGTCATCCAAGACTTCTTATTCAACCGCCAAATAACTGGCAATGAAGCTTTGTTATAATGTTTCAATGCTCTAGGATTTTCGCACTTATAAACAAGCATTGGTTTCAATTTAGTCTCCCTCTGCGTTGCTACCTAACAATAAAGTTACTCTATCTTTTATTTGCTTATGGCCACTTTGAGTAGATGCGGTTTTTGACACGAAAGTTCTAGAAGGCATTGTTTTCCAAAAGAGGCCTGTCTCATCAACATTAAAGACTTGACGTTTGTCGTAACCTTCAGCTTTTATTATTTCTTGAAAAAATTCTGGATAATTCAAAGCTGCATCAACATTAGCGCTAGCGGCTTCGCCAACTATTTTAACATTATGCAATTCTGCTTGACTTTTGAAACGCATAAACCATCCTTTACTAGCGGTAAAAGCTTCACATTCTGTGTACTTGCCGCTTTCTCGCAATACAGACATTAACTTTAAAGCCTTAGCTTGAATGCTTGCAGTACTGACAGGAATTCTTTTTTGATTGCAATCCTCTAGCCAAATTTTAAGTAAACATTCCATTTCCACCATAATTGGTTTTCTGTTTCGAGTGCTATTTAATGAATAGGTAGTTGAAGATACTTTACCTTGTTCTTTGTACTCATCAGTTCTTTTCAAAATGGTTTG
The DNA here is from genome assembly GCA_023014485.1 of Bathynomus jamesi. Classification (NCBI taxonomy): domain Eukaryota; kingdom Metazoa; phylum Arthropoda; class Malacostraca; order Isopoda; family Cirolanidae; genus Bathynomus; species Bathynomus jamesi. The sequence continues at coordinate 485,462 of JAJOZX010001792.1, read as the reverse complement.
TACGGTAGATTCAGCCAGGCCTAGGCCTAGGCCACGTGCAATTTTAGATTTGCTTTCTCCACTTTCAAATCTCTTAATAATATAAAGTTTTTCATCTAATGTTACTTTTCTTCTCTTTGCTGCACTTTCCTCTTTGGAATCCAAATCTCTCTTTTGGGTATCCATTTTGTGAAAATATTGTTCAAAGAATATTATGAGATTCTAGCAGCAAGATACACAGACAGTAACACAACCACACGCTTTGGTATGAGCGTGAACTGGCGCTCGATTTGCGGTTGTATGATTGGCTAGCGCTGCTGGCATGTGATTGGCTGCTGTGATTTTGGTGCGTCATATAAAAATACTGTTCAAGAAATGTTTAGACTCTTGGTTGCTATACTGCGGTAACTGATTCTTAGCCCTCGCAAAGTGAGACCTGGTGTTTTTTTTCAAACCGCGTTAACTGCATTGGCGTATATCGAACTCGCGTTAAGCGAGGTTTACCTGTATAAATATAAACTCAAAAAACCTCAGGGAACCATTCTATGATACACACAGACCGTGCATGGAACAAGGAACTCTTCTAGGAAAATTAAATCCACTATAGTCCGAATAAGTAATGGTAAATGACAAATACTATAGTTTTTTCTTTTTCATGATGCTAGCCTGATGTGGGCAACGGGTCACTCGCAAAGAGGTCCCAAAAATATAGCTTCCCTCACCAGCTACCTGCAAAGCAGATAGGATCCAGCTTTGGGACAGGATCTAGGGTTTAAAGCAGCCTAGCCCGGCTACATTTAGAACCTCAATATAAGCAAAATACTTGCTGCCTTCACGTCAGATTGATGAATACATCAAAGAAAAAGGGTAACTATTATATTTTTAGCCAAAAACCAAAACTTAAACCTCAACTAGCAGAATTGAGCATCCACTTTTCAAGGAACATAACATGTCCGTTTCATGATGGAAATGAACTCAGAATGGTTCCCAGAGGTTTTTTATGATACACACAGACTGTGCATGGAACTTATTCAGACTATAGTGGATTTAATTTTCCTAGAAGAGTTCCTTGTTCCATGCACGGTCTGTGTGTATCATAAAAAACCTCAGGGAACCATTCTGAGTTCATTCCCATCATGAAACGGACATGTTATGTTCCTTGAAAAGTGGATGCTCAATTCTGCTAGTTGAGGTTTAAGTTTTGGTTTTTGGCTAAAAATATAATAGTTACCCTTTTTCTTTGATGTATTCATCAATCTGACGTGAAGGCAGCAAGTATTTTGCTTATATTTAGGTTCTAAATGTAGCCGGGCTAGGCTGCTTTAAACCCTAGATCCTGTCCCAAAGCTGGATCCTATCTGCTTTGCAGGTAGCTGGTGAGGGAAGCTATATTTTTGGGACCTCTTTGCGAGTGACCCGTTGCCCACATCAGGCTAGCATCATGGAAAAGAAAAAACTATAGTATTTGTCATTTGCCATTACTTATTCAGACTATAGTGGATTTAATTTTCCTAGAAGAGTTCCTTGTTCCATGCACGGTCTGTGTGTATCATATATATACAGGGCGTCCCAAAAAAATGTATACACACTTTAAATAATTATAAAGGCAGTGTTTATTAAAATACATTTCATTTTCAAAATGTAATAGAATCTACAGACATTATTTAATTGTTTTGTCAATGCCTGTTTCAAACTGACGTCCGTTCTGGTCCAGGCACTGCTGATAACGCGAAGCAATGGAATCGCAAACATCACGAAACATTTCGTTTGGTATTGTGTGCATTCTCGTTCAATGGCTGCTCTCAATTCAGCGACTGTTGCAGGTTTTATAGCGTAGACTTTGTCTTTTAAGTATCCCCATAAAAAAAAGTCTAGTGGTGTGAGGTCTGGTGAACGCGGAGGGTATTCTACGAAACCCCTTCATCCAGTCCACATCCACATCGTGCCAAGTACCACTCGCAATACTCCACTCTTCGGTCCGGATCATCTTCATTAATAGCATGGACTAATCTTGGAATGTAACTTTTCCATTGACAGCGCTTCAAAATGCGTTGGACAGACGATTCTGAAATTCCTACCTCACGACTCGCTTGCCGCACAGATTTTCTTGGACTTTGGTGATACGTTTCCAGTACTCTTTCTTGCTTTGTGGGGCTTGTCGATGTCTGTGGTCTTCCGGAACGCTTCTTGTGGACATTCTGAACAGTTCCATCGGCTTCAAACTTATCTCTAATTCGAGTGATGGTAAGTCACGTTGGTGGATCTGTTTGAAACTCCCTCCTAAACTGTCTTTGCACTTCAACTGCATTTTCACACTTCCAGTAGCATTTTAGAATGAATTTCCTTTGTTCAAAGCTTAGTCTGACTGCCATTATTAATTCTAATGGGTTTAACTTGGAAAGAAAGAAACATCAATTGAGCTATCAGCTGTTAAAGTGTGTATACATTTTTTTGGGACGCCCTGTATATATATTATATATATATGAGGCGTTGCGTGGAAGGGCGACCTAGCCAAAATCAAATCTTTGAGAAAAATGTATTTTAAGTTGGAGAGGTATTTATCGACAATTAGGTAGAAGAAGGGCAACCTAGCCATTTTTGGCAAAAATGAATTATTGCTGTTTTCAGTAGCTTAATATATTATATTAAGCTACTGAAAATCAGCAATAATTCATTTTCGCCAAAAATGGCTAGGTTGCCCTTCTTCCACGCAACGCCTCATATATAAAGGCCTGACAAAGGACCACCTCAATTCTGAAGGAAAGAGCTCAGTTGTCAGGGTGCCAAGAATTTTCAACCAGCTTCCAAAGGACCTCAGAAACATTACAGAGGTCAAAGTTGAAGTCTTCAAGAGAAGACTAGATGCCTGGCTCAGGATGGTACCAGATGAGCCGGGTCTACCTGGCTATGTATGATGGAGAGCGCAAGAGAGCAACTTGCTCCTCCACCAAGCCAGGACTAGAGGTGGGGCCACTAGCTTGACCATCGTGTGAAGAAAGACCAATGCACAGAACCCAAACAAGATTAACAAGCTATATCTATATTTTTTTTTATATATATATACACAGGTACTCCCTGACTTACGATGGGGTTACGTTCCAACAAACCTGCCATAAGTTAAAATGGTCATAAGTCAAAAATAACCACAATGGTAGTGATGTGCGTTAACATATATGTAGTTCAATCAAAGTAAAATAACAAAACACACAAATAATAGTAAATAATAGTAGTAAATAATAATAGTACATAATACTGTAAATAAAAATAAAATAAATAAAAAAATATTAAAAAAAAAGATTAAAAACCAACTGATCAGAATTTGAACTTTTCATCATCTATTATTTTATTTTATTTATTTAATACGACAGTCGTCATCGTAAGTCTGGATGGACATAAGTCGGGTGGTCGTAACTCGGGGAGTATCTGTATCTATATTTTATATACAGGGTGGGCCGTAAGTTTCCATACATAGGAAAAATTAAACGTTTGTTTTTATGTTTCAGATACCCTAAGAATATGCGTTTGACGTAAGATCTTGTTTACTGATGAAGCAAATTTTTACGTCAATGGAGAGGTTAATCGGCAAAACATACGTTATTGGAGTAATGCTAACCCTAACTGGCTGAGACCGACGAAGATGCAAGGTGCCGGTAAAGTGATGGTGTGGGCCGGGATATGGGTGACAGAATTATTGGACCAATTTTGTCAGTGGAAATCTTAATGCTGAAAGGTATCTTAACATGTTGCAAGAAGAGATTTTCCCATCCCTGCTAAACGAGGAAGGTAACTTCCCAGTTTACTTCCAGCAAGATGGAGCTCCACCTCATTATGGTCTTCACGTGCGTCGGTATTTGGATCAGCAGCAGTTTCCGGATGCTTGGATTGGTCGGCGTGGTCCTGTGGAGTGGCCTCCCAGATCCCCAGATCTCACCCCCCTTGATTTCTATCTTTGGGGGCACTTGAAGGCCATGGTGTATCAGGAAAAGATACGAGACATAAATCATCTAAAGGAACGTATCACCAACGCCATTACAGGTGTCCCCCGTTATACGATTGGGATGCGTCCCTAAAAACCCCATCGTATATCGAACGATCGTATATCGAACTGAAGGCCTTATGGGAAAAATAGGGATACGTTCCCAAACATTCTGGAAGACCCCCAAAATTTGCAGATTCCACTATTATTTTGCTATATATTTTACTGTTATGTACAAAAAGTGTCTGAAAGTAAGAAATTGTGTTTAATAAAAGACAATTTATACATGAACACTCACCTAATCGTATTAAAATCCGGTCCAAGTCGTCAACGATGCATCAGTCCGATGCATGAAAGTGTCAACCTGAGGTCGAAAATTCAAAATTCATCAAAATGTATCATGTGATACATCATTAGATAGGTAAGAGTCTCTAGTTTCCAAATCTGAAGAGTTTTTAACTCTATCGCATCTAGAAACAAAGTTACTGAGGTTCATACACAATGCACTATTGTCTAAATAATCATTGTGATATTTTCCCTCAATTTTGAAAGCTCGCATGGCCAAAATAGTTGAGGGATAATAGGCATTTCTTATTTATGTCATAAAGTAGGTCTTCCTTAAAGATTTCCACATAAAATAACTTTCATTAACCGAATCAATAAAAACTGAGCCTATATCTATATAAGGCACATTTGTATGTAACGACCGAGACGTTTTTTCCGAATTTTTTATATAGCTTTAGTTATTTGAAGCGAAAAAAATATTTGTCTTAATCGCAAAGCTAGTTTCCTATGGGGTACGTGTCCATTACAAAAAATTAAGTCCAGCTCCTATACTTCTCTTGTAAAGGTACGTCTCGGTCGTTACATAATTTTCCGTCTCGGTCGTTACATCGCACAATGTAACGACTAAGACGGCCCTTTGGGGGGAATAACTTGGGGGAGGCCCCCAAGTTGCATGCCCCTTGCAACCCCGGTTGGCAACAAAGGGCCCTTTGGGGTATTTTTTGCAACAACCCCCACCCCCTTTGCAATACCCACACCCCATTTACAACAACCCCACCCCCTTTGCAACATTACGTCATCACTTGCAACATTCCTGCACTCATGACTTTTACACATATGTACCACCTACTGAAAACTGAGGTTGCATCGTTGTAACGACCGAGACGACGAATTTGGATACGCTCCTAGCAAAAAACCAAGAAACGAAATATGCAAAACCTAGTCTCATTTTAGAGCCCAACCATCTGTTTATGTTCACAAGAAAATTTGTGTCGCTGCTGTTCATACTTTATTCACAAGAGCAGGGAATATAACAATAAGTTGCCTACGAATGTAACGACCGAGACTATGGAATCACCCGACATGCTTTCAAGTTGGAGATCGTTAACGCGAAATAAGGCAATCGTAAATCGAAAGATGGGGGTACTTTTTTAAAATCGTTAACGCGGGAAATCGTAAACCGAACGATCGTATAACGGGGGATGCCTGTACAAGCATAACGTCAACTGTGCTAATGCGTGTTCATCAACAGTGGGGAACACGTATTGAAATGTGTTTTCAAAACAATGGCAACCATGTAGAGCATATTATATAAATAAAAATGGTTGTCCATAAAAAAATGTTTATTTTTCCTATGTATGGAAACTTACGGCCCACCCTGTATATATACTGTATATATATATATTTTTTTTAAACTGGCTTTAAATCAAATTTAGATTACAAATAATAAAATATATTATATGTTTATAAAGTAGGAATTATAGGCCTGTTGTTATTAATTCTAGTCCATTACTATCAATGATAAAAAAAAAAAATTTCCTTGTTTGGCAAAGTAATGTAAAACTTTTTTCTAATAGGTTCATTTTTTTATGTAGAAAGGAGGGGCAAAGAACAAACACCAGCAAAAAAAAAAAAACCTCCCCCACTATAGAGAGGGAAGAGAGCCAAAATAAAAGTCTCAGGTTTTTGAGATGCCTGGGCACTCTGCATTTAAAAGATTGGAGATCACAAATGGGGGGAAAGATGGGTTGAGGAAGCATGTTCCAGAATTGACTGGTTGAGTAGATAAAAGACCGAGAATGCCACTTAACCCTGGCTTTAGAGTTGGACAGTAATGGAATGAGTGTGCTAAAAGTCTGGTACTGCGCGCTCTCCTTAAATTAGGAGTCACTCAGTTAGAGAGTTCGGAAGAGTGGTGTCCATTATAATAGTGATAGTTTCTTATTTTTAATAATTTTAGCTATTTCTTCATAAAATCTACCATGAAGGTTTCCTACTCTCGTTATTCTTAAAAGTTCTAAAAGGAATACATCTATGTTACACTGTATATCTCTAACATTTCAAGTAAATATTAAGTTGCGGAACACTAGTTTTTTTTTTTTTTTTTTTTTTCTCCTGATTGGCCAAAAGTTGGTGATGAAAGAAATAATGGCAAAATTTCAAATGTCAGATTCAATTTGGAGACAGTGTTCATAACAGCTTGGTAATATGTTAAATTAAGTTAGGGCCTAGGCTTTGGACTGTCTCTGAACTGCATCAAGCATTTTAATGAAATAACTAACTAACAACTCTGCCATGGGGAATGACAATTGGAATCCCATGCCAGTCCCAAGCCTGGATAAAAGAGGAGGGTTACCACAACAGGCCTAGCAAGCCAGTGGTGTAAAAACCTTATTGCTCGAGAAACTCAAGTACCAGCCTCAGAACCAGGATTGATAAATAAATCACAGACAAGGAAATGAAAGTGGACACGAAAAATGGACACACACAGGATTAGATGCGGAATGATTAACATAGCAACTTATAGGGGGGAAAGAAGATGAAATTCTGGACATCATGAGAGAAAGGAAACTTGACATCTTAGGAATGGCAGAAACAAGGCATATGGGTGGAGAACTGGGAAGGTACTTGGGGGATGGATATGTGCTCATGTACAGAGGAGTGGAGGAGGATAGGAGGAGGATGCACGGAGTGGCAATCATTATTGGACTGAGACTGTCCCCCAAACATAGAGACTGTAGAAACAGGGGCATAGTGAAGAGGAGAAGGCCAACTTCATGGAACTACTAGATGACAATTATGAAGTGGGAGGAGAGGAGGTGGGACTGCTTATAGGAGATTTCAATGGCAGAGTGGGAATTGAGAGGGAGTGGAGCAGGTAATTGGACCTTTCGGAGAACAGAACCAAAATGCAGAGGGAGAGAAACTAATAGATTTCTGCATAAGGAATGAACTAAAGCTCATGAATGGATTTTTTAAACACCAGGAGACCCATAAGTTTACAAGTTACAGGTGAAACCAAGTGACAGGAAACTCTGACCAAAAATCCATCATAGATTACTTTATATGCTACAATAAGAGAATTATTGGAGATGTCAAAGTGATACCAGGGGTTACAATAGACTCTGACCACAGATTACTGATAGCAGATTTGAAAATGCAGAAAATAGTAGCAACAAAAGAGAAGAGGAAGGTAATTAAGACAAAGAAACTGCAGGATGAGAACATTAGAGTCAGATTCAGAGAACTTGAAAGAAACAGCTGAGATAGAGGAAAACAATGAATGGGAAACCATGAGAGATTGTGCTAAGAGGGTTGTGGAGGAGATTTTGGGAACTGAGTGGGTTGGGGGAAGAAGAAGAAATACACCATGGTGGACAGATACAGTGAGAGGCGCAGTAAAACAGAAAACTATAAAACATAGGAAGTGGTTGAAGCAACATACGCAGGAATCAAGACGGGAATATGTACAAGCAAGAAATGAAGCTGAGAGGAGAAGAAAAGGGCAAAACAAATGGCAATGAGGGAATTGGGAGAAAAGTTGAGAGAAGATGAAAAGGGAAACAAAAAAACTGATTTACAGCCTTGCAAAATCTTATAAGAAGGAAAAGAAAAAGTATACAGCATTAAAAATGAAGTAGGAAATGTGATAGTGGAACCTGGAACAATTAATAGAAGATGGTCTTATCTTAAAAATTTATTGAATGGAGATCAGGAAGAAGTGGAGGAAGCAGATGGAATATACCGTACCAGGAATTAGCAGACCAAGTAATTATTACCAGAGAAGAAATGGAAGAGACTTAATAAAATGAAGAATGGAAAGTCAACGGGAGTGGACAAGTTTCCGATTGAACTTATAAAGGAGGGAGGCGAAGCCATGAAAGAAAAAATTTGAAACCTGTTGAATAAATATTGGAGAGAAGGTCAAGTCCCCTGTGATTGGGGAAAAACAATCATTGTTCCAATATATAAAGGAAAGGGTGACTCAGGTAGATGTGAGAATTATAGGGGAATATTGCTTATTAATCATATAACAAAACTTTATGGAAGAATAATAGAAAAAAGAGCAAGGCAAAAAATTGAAGCAAGGTTGGGAGAGGAACAGCATGGTTATCGGAAAGACAGAAGTATGGTAGATCTTATTTTTGGCCTCAGTTCTGTTATAGAAAAGGCACAGGAATTTAATACCAACATCTATGTAATATTCATAGATCTTAAAAAAGCATTCAATACAGTGCCCAAAGGAAGAATGTGGAGATGTTTGGAAGAGATTTATGGGGTAAGAGGGACACTTCTTAGGGCTTTGAAAAGTTTGTATAACATTAGCAAATGCACAGTAAGGACTGGACACAAAAATGATGAGTGGTTTGAAGTAAGAACATGGGTGAAGCAGGGCAGTGTTATATCACCACTCCTGCTTATAGCCTACATGGACACAGTAATTGCAAGTTTCAAGCAATGTCATGAAATGAATAATAATAATGGAATAATGGCATAGGCACATGACATAGCATTCTGGATGAGAGAGAGAGAAGATATAGAACAAGCTTTAATTGATTGGAATGAATGTTTGAAGGAGGAGGAATCGAAATGAATGTAGAAAAGACAGAAATATTAACTGTATGTTGAAGAGATGAAGGAGAATTCAGAGTTCAAATAGGAAATAAGAAATGTTGAAAAATTTAAATATCTAGGGAGTATGTTTACTAAAGAAAGCAGTAATATACAAGAAATAACTGAAAGAATTGCAAAGTTTAGTAAAAATGTTAGAATGTTATACCCACTACTGAGATGAACATATGCCCCTTGGGACTAAGAAAATAATCTTTGAAACAGTTTTAACACCAATACTGATTCATGGGTCAGAACACTGGAAAATGCACATGGCAGATTGAAGCAGAATTCAGGCAGCAGAAATGTGACTGCTGAGGACTATTCTGAGAAAGATGCGAAGAGATAGGATAAGGCATGAAGAAATAAGAGCCAATGTGGGAGTAACACAGATTTTGAGAAAAATCAACATTGCCAAATTGAGATGGTTGGGCCACTTGGAGAGAATGGAGGAGGGGAGAACTGCGAGGAAATGCTGGGAGTAGAGACCAGGGAATGGCAGAAGACCATGAGGGAGACCGAGAAGGAGATGGAGGGACGAAGTGGAGGAGAGCTTGCAAAGATACAACTTGCCCAGCATGCGAGAGCTCGAAGAAACAGGAGTGCTGCTGGACAGGGCAGAGTGGCAAAGGAGGCTAGCTCCACTGACACTAGCCTACAGGTCATTCCATGTCAAATCACACACATAAGGGCAAAAAAAAATGTCAACCATCTCCAATTTTGCTTATACTTAGTACACTTAAGGACCCTTGTGAGCGTTGCAGGAAAAGATCCCCCAGAGGAAACCCCCACTCCCCCCGAGGAAAAAATCCCCTAGGAAAAAATCTCCCTGGAAAAAATCTCCCTGGAAAATATCCCCTGAGGAATAAATCCCCCATTAGTCATGAAACATAAAAAATTATCTAGAAATGACAACTTGTTGCTCAGACTCAAGTGAATGGTTAACAAACCAACTGTATGCCCTTGACGATTGGTTAGGTTAAGTCATGATATTTTCGTTAGTTAGCCTTATAAGGCTAACTAACGAAGGCTGGGGCCCTGATCTTCAGGTGATCCAAACGTTCTATTTTCTTGGTCACCGATGTTAATCTTAATAGTCCAGGCAATTTGTAGTTAGACCTGGGCAAAATTGCTTCAGAAGCTTTCTAAAACTGTTTCCAGCTCAGGAACCATTGCCGAATAACATATCCCAAAATCCGACAAAATTGGACCCGGGAACACCCCCAAAAAATGAAATTCAAAAATGGCGGACTGGATGTTTCCTACGAAAAAAAAAAAAAAAATATAATTTACGCTTTTATTTATAGAGATACATTTGATGCTTTTTCTTTCAGTTGTAATGTTTAAATAATTCAACAATATACAACACAACCAGTTATTTACACAAATATAATGTTATATAGCTTTTTACAGATTTTATAATCAATAATACAATTATTTTTTTCCCAGTTTCAAGTTATGTTCATTACAGAAGAAGTGATACCTGGTCACAAACATACAGAAATTAATCCTCTTCATCACTATCATCGGATAGATTACCGGTACTTGGGTTGTTATCGCAACCACTGATTTGGCACTCGCCACAAGCGGCTGACAGGGCATTCCATTACGCTTGCATCCACATATTGAAGTAGCACATTTCGTCTTGCAGGAGCAGCGGATCATGTTGAGTAGATAATTTGGAGCTGGTGGCTTGTTGCAGGCTGTAGGGTAGTAGGAATTATTCTTTACATACCACCCCCACTGTTCTGCATCGATCTTCTCTTCTGTAGACTTCCAGATTAGTATTTGAAAGTATGTGCGAAAGCTGTGGTACTTTGTGGACGCATCGGTAGGTGGCAAACGTTCGGATGTAACAAAAGATTTAGCTGTAGCTACCTTTTCAATAACATTCGATGACGTAGTGCGTTAGTGGATTCAAGTGTTTTGCAGCCATACAACAGAAGCATTGCCTTCTTCCAGCGGCTTCAATGTCAGAGGTGTTGGCAACAATCAGAACAGAATGTATTTGCAACTGAACGGAGTTCAGCCACCTTCATCAGTGTGTCGAATGCTTTGGCTTTACCCGATCGAAAAAATTCTGGATGTGCTATCACAGCCGTGAAAGCATGCACAAACAGGAGATACTTGCAGATGTCATTGCCTAACAATGATTGAATGCTGAGAATATCATACACAGGATTAGGAGATGGTCCCCGTCTTATATCGCTGCAATAGTACAACTTGAAACCACTGTCCTGGCATGGTACAGAAGGAGAATCAGCAAGTCGGTGTCTTCCCCTATTACTGTTGTAGTTGCATTTCTGATGAGGAAACTGCTGCAACGAACGATGTCCACATCAGCATCCCCATCTGCGTTGTGAACAGTACACCCATGCTTCTTCAACATTCACCACGAGGGAAATAAATGCTTGCTTGTGTTTTCATTAGCCAAGAAGTGTTCCTTCTGGCCAAACAAACTTTCATGCTTTGGACTGAGATTCACATTTCTGCTTGTCTTGGTGCTGCGTCTTCTGTGGGTCATGTCCTTGATCGTAGGAGAGCTGCTGTAGCCATCAAAAACAATGATTGCTTTTTCCATATGTTTTCAGAGTGAAAATCGGCATATGAGTTGGCGATGCTGTCATATGTTTCATCTTGATGCCAAGAAACACGATGTAGTGGAGATCCACCATCCAATACGTACTGGTCTGTGCACTGATTCTTGAACTTCTTCCATGCATAAAGTGTCAGTGTATTTGATTATTGCATGAGCTAGCTGAGACTTATCAGGTTTCCTCAAGATACTTCGTGATTCGAACAATGCAGGAGGATATGCACACAGTTCGTAACACATGACATCTTCAAGATTCATGTCTCTGCCAGTGGCAAACAGTCATCATTCTCTGAAACAGTAGTGCAGGATCTACTTCTATATCTGAAGCATCAGTGATCACAATGGCAGAAGCAGATCCTAGTGTTTTCACTTTGTCAGATCTTTTGGACAGAATATGTAAAGGCTTGTTTCCCAATCATTTTTATGACAATGTTCGTACCGATTGAATGCAATTGATGAACGTTAACTCAGGATCAGCAGTTAGCCCTGTTACAATGTTGCAGAGACCCGAGGTAGAATGGAATGGGGATAAGGATTCCAGAATTCAAGTACTTTTTCATGTCATTACTGTCCCTGATTTGTCTTACTTCCCCTCATTTCCTTGTGCTGTTCACTACTTTCCAACAAAACTCTGGTGTATTCCTGCATTGCAAGTTATAAGTGGAACACAGAGGCATAGAAAAGAGCCACGTTGTCCTTTGGATGTCTGTAAATCCACTTCCGCGTGTCAGTCCGCCTCTGCTTTTCAGGGAACGCATTAGTACTTGTTCTATCACCAGGTCTGTGCCGAGTCCGGCCCATAATCTGTCGCTCTCTACCACAAACTTACCTTCCTGGAACATTTTGTTAACGGCTGGATTTTCAGAGGCAAACTTAACATTTTCTGCAGGTACAGGTATATCGATTTCAGGTAATTGTGATGTTCTGGCTACTGCAATTATGGGGATGGTCTCCAGCATAGCTTGCAAGTGCAAATCCCACGAGCCGGTTTCTGTCTGCTGTTATCAAGGAACGTGCAATGTTGATCATTCGCTGATATTCCAACCAGAGTGACTTGTTTGCGAAGTAGATTGTAGGTCAGTTTTCTTCGCATCCAAAGTGGTAGCAATCTGAGACAATGCATTCGAAGATTCCACATCCTCAACTGATTGTTTGGCGGTCATAACATCGTCGAGCAGGTCACAAGCTTCCTTATGGAGGTCATGAGGAGTTCCATCTTCATTACGAGGGAAACGTCTGCGACTAGTAAGGTACTAAAGAGCTGCATCTACTATCATATGACCACGTTCGCTCTTGAAACAGCTTTTCCAGACATCATGTGTTGCACGGCATTTGGTCCGTATATTTCTTGAAGTACTTCAGACAATCCTGAACCATTCATAAGAGTACCGACTGCTCCCAAAAATTCATCAGTGTGTGAAATTATCCCAGCATTAAAACAATGTCCTGCAGGTCTCTCTGTTCATTGATGATTTGGGAAGCTTTCCAGAACAAAGGCTGATCAAAGGTAATAATGCATGGGACTTTTTGATCGCGTGCTATCTTGCTCAAATATAGTAATGTCGAAAATATGCAGGTCATGTCAGTTGGCGACATATCTATGATGGGAAGGAACGTGATCGATGCCACACCTGGATGTGAGACACTTGATCCACTGTGAATTGCCTGCATTGTTCTGGACCAACTTGGACCTGATCTTTCTGCTGAAGATATCTGCCAGAGAAGACTAAGTCGACTTATGGTGGCAGTGGGTACTGGAAGTTCGCAGAATGAGATGTCCCTCAACATGCTTCTCGCGTGTCTATATTCCCTAATGTCAACGGTTGCAATCTTCTTAATGTCATTGTCACCAACATTACGCCTGTGAATAGAAGGTGGATCTTGATCTTTGGAGTTATTGCGGCAATCATACCCATTCCATGAAAGGTATTTCCCATCCAAAGTGCAGACATCATGATCGACGTTTATCTGCTGCTAGAAGGACTGCAGTGTTTTCATCAACAGTAAAAGAGCCAGACCCACTTGCCAGTGCCGCGTTTTCTTTAGAATCTTGTTACTTCTGCATACGACGAACAGTAAACCCAGCTGATGGAGAACGTCAATAAGGTACCTTGACCTAAAGTTGTGGTGTAGCTGAACCGACAAACCGATCTGTAGTGGACATAGTAATCCTCTAGGACGGGTTGCTTGCATAATGCTCTGCCCAATTGCACCTATTTTTCTTGAAGCATCCTGTCCCGCAAATGCTTTTGATAATAGCAATTTCAGACTGTTGGGAATGTAATCAAGAGCACTTTCTGCAGTGATGTCATTTGGAGATGGATACACATCTTTCTAGACGAGTCGACAGACTTGATATCACTTCGATTATTTTGCAGCAGCTTCTACTAGGTAAATCTTCTGTAGCTCTATATCTATATCACATTCTTTCGACTTTTTGTGATAATCTATAAGAATTTCATTAGCTGTCTCTCGTAGTGTTACTACATCTGCCTTCCCACTTTCACCTGATATTATGATCTTGTCTCCGTAACGTTCTAAAAGCTTTCTCTTCATGTGCCTGCGTTCGTAGACAGAGCTCTGACTTCCTGAAGATATTCCTCCATTTTGGAAATTAGGTCTCCAATCAACAGTTGTTCATCATCATTCTCTTCCAGGTAAGCACAGGTCTGAAGGAATGCTTGGTGTTGCTCTTCATTAGTTGGTCTCCCTTTCTTCGAATCATGATCGTCAGAGGAGTATGCGCGAGGAATGTTTTTTCCACTTCGAAAATTTACGCTGCAGGTGTGATGGTAGACACAATCTGCAGCAGAAGATCACGAAGATAATACTCCAGACGGCTTTTACATTAAATGACCATTCATCGCAGCGGCTTTCACAGCACCTTTTTATGGTTCGGAGAACTCTGTAGTTCTTTTTTGACATGCTCTGATTTTGGTTTGTGTTTGGAAAAAAAGTCCACAAAGGTATCACAAAACAAACAGTGAGTAGCACTGGAAAATGCGTATTCATGAAATGAGCACTTTTCCTTGGTATTGCCTCGGCTGCGGTCTGTCGCTTCTTTATTTCAATGGTCTTTTTATCCGTAAACCTTTTCACATACAACGTGAACACTTATTCCAGCTGTTGCAACAATATCACTTCCACAGCTGCGGCTGGATGCATTTATACCATCTGCTCCTTTTTGCGAGATGTGAACCACTTCCTGTCCGCTGTCCAATTTCTCCTTACAAATCACGCACAATTCTTCAGGGGTCTGCATTCTTGAAGGTGGACGCACACCGAGTCAGTCTGAAACAGAAAACACAATTAATAAACTGTGTTGCAGTATTTAAAAGGGGTTACATAATAACAGTTTTAAAGAAAATGACAAGCACAAATACGCAGATTTGATAGTGGGTAGTAGGAATTAAATAGTTGTATATAATATAAGTTTATAAAGATGTAGTAATGTCCATTCTCACATACACTCCATACAGTATATTTTATTTACATTACGTGACGTCATAGTTTAATACTAGCCACCTAATACAATTTTTAGTGTCATATAGGTTAATTTAGAAACAAAAATGTGTTTTAAAACATTTTACTGATCAAGAAAAACGTCATAACTCTCTCTACAAAGCGAAATTAAAATTTATTGTATTTCGTAGGAAACTGCCAGTCCACCATTTTGAATTTCAATTTAGGGGGTGTTCCCGGGGTCCAATTTTGTTGGATTTTGGATATGTTATTCTGCAATGGTTCCTGAGCTGGAAACAGTTTAGAAAGCTTCTGAAGCAATTTTGCCCAGGTTGAAGCTATTTTTGCTCTAGATTGCCCGGACTATAAATGTTAATGTTAACTTAATGTTAATATTATCTTAAATGTTAAATTTTATCCCTTTAAGGCCAAAATTTTTTGTAGGTTTAAGTTATGAATGACTAATGGGGGATTTATTCCTCAGGGGATATTTTCCAGGGGGATTTTTTCATAGGGGGGGTGGGGGGGGTATTTTCCTCCAGCCCCTTGTGAGAAATGTAGATACCCAAAATTTCAGACCTCTGTGACCTCAGGGTGCCGAGATATGAGGTCATAAAAGTTGACCTTTTGACCAGATTTTTTCAAAATTTAATATATATATTTAAATTGTCATATCTCAGCTTCTACTGGACCGATTTACTTCATTTTGGTGTTTTTTTTAAAGCTTGAAAGGAGTAGAATCTTTTGTCTATCTTGAAATATATCCCATAAATGATTCACAAAAAAGTTATAGAAGTTGGAAATATTTGAACTTGAGTAAAAAAAAAAAAATTTGATTTTTAAAATTTTTTGTCCCAAGATACCTCTATCCAAGCACAATATTGTGTAAAAAATTCATTATTCTCTAGCAAATACTTTAGAAAATATAGCACTTTCAGTGTGACAAATTTTAAAAAAAATATAAAAAAATGATGGAAAATGAAAAATCATTGCTATTCCTATGGAATGTGGAGTAACTTTTATTTTTTAAAGTATAGCACTATGACAAATAAAAAACTAATTGAGAGCTGTAAATTTGACACGTCCTATTAGGTATACCTATTTTTGTATCAGTTATTTGTATGCAAACATTAACTCCTAGTACAAATAACTATTTTATGTGTACATGTACTTTTTTCTTTTTTTCAGATCTTTTAGGAAACTATAAAATAAATCATCTATATATTAATACAGTATATTCAGAAATTCCTACCCAGGTACCTATTCTATTTCAATTAGAAAATTTTGAAATGGATTTGCTTAATTTAAAAAGAAAATGTGCTGATCCTTTCAATGAGCATCAAGGGAAATGGTGAACTAAGCAACTAAGAGTAGTTCCACCTGAAATAATCGTTAAGCAGCCTGATCTTCAATTAACTGCAAATCATAGACTATGTAATCCGTGCAGAATTCTTGTTGACAAAATATTAAAAGAAAATACTGAAAATTCAGATAGTGACTCATCTCATCCCTCTGGCTCTGTCATATCCGAACGACCACTTGAACTTGTGTCATCAGGGTCAGGCTCAAGTTCAGCGTCTCGAACAGTAAATTTTGAATTAGCGACACTGAATAGTTCATTAAAAGAAATAGGAGTGTGTCCAGTTAAAAAACAAAAATTAGATATACAGTGGAACCTCAATATATGAATGCATCTCTATTCGAACAAATTGATATACGAACAACTTTTTCGAGAAAAAATTGTCCTTGTATACGAACCATTCCCTCATATCCGAACCGAAAGAAGCCGTTCTTTACCAAAGAAAAAAAATCAAGTGCTAGTGAATCCCAGCATCTTCTAGTGCTACTGCAAAGAGACGGAAAAGAGACAGAACACCAGAAGGGGAGTTACCTGATGTTTTATGGAAGGTGACTCCCCTTCCAAACAATAATCTCCCTCCTCCACCCCACCTTCCACTTAGGCCATCATCACTCCTCAGCAAAGGTAAAGTTCTGGTTAAATTTTCATTTATTTGTATAATATTGCATTATTTATTGTTGTTACAGGTTTCATGTATGATTTTATGCATGTAGTCTTATTTTACAGGTTTAATTAACCAATATTTTGACTTAAAAATGTTTCGTAAGGGGTAACTTTTGGGGGTCTGGAATGGATTAATCCAATTTACATTATTTCTTATGGGAAAAATTGATTCAATATACGAACAATTCGATATCAGAACAACCCTCAGGAACGGATTAAGTTCGTATATTGAGGTTCCACTGTATACTCAAAAGGCATATGGACTGAAAAAATTAAAACAAGTTAAAGATACATTCAAAAGAAAAATAGAAGCTGCTAGTGGGAAAACTATAGTTGAAGAGGATGGAACATCACAGGAAGAAAAGGATTATAAAGAAATTTTAGACCAGCTAAAAGAAAAATTTAACGATTCAAGCACTAAAAGAAGTGAAAAAATTTAATTTTAACAGTTCTGCCCAAAAGCTGGAGTATAAGAAAAATATGCCAAGAATTCAATACTACCAAGCACACTGCATGCATTGCTAAGAAAATGGTAGAAAGTTCTGGAATTTTGTTAGAACCAAATCCAAAATCTGGGAAAGTTCTGAAAATGGGAATAGAAGATTCAACCTTACAAAGGTTCCGCGCGATGATTTCTCATTTCACGAAGGTCAAGCTTGTCACCCCTCCTCTCCTCTCAGTTAAAATTTTTTATTTAAATGAAAACATAAGTAGATTAATGCCGGGTAAAAAAGATTTTGTGAGTGTTATTAACAAACAAGGTCAAAGGGAACATAAACAGAAGCACCTCCTCCTCTGTAGAGTCCGCAGCATATGCAGTCACTCTTGTTACCAGAACGTATAGGTTTTATTGTTATTCAAAACTAAATATTTTAGTAACTAGTCACTGAAATGATACACATTTTGGGATCCTTTCTCGACAATTAAATGATATCTATATAAACATATAGAAACATTTATAGAAACGAGGCATTGTAGTACAATTTATATTGTTATTTCTGGTGGACCTTAAGGTACCATCCGTCATTAAAGGGTTAAAAGAGGCATATAAGGCCTTTAAAAATAAATACCCAAGGATGAAAATTGGATTTAGTAAATTTGCCTTGTTAAGGCCTAAACAATGTGTAATTGCGGGTGGATCTGGTATGCACTCAGTATGCGTTTGTGTTATCCACCAAAACCTAAAACTTATGTTCATTGGGGCAAAAATTGCTAAAATTATAGAGCCTAAAATCAGTCACATCCGCCAATTGTTACCTTCCTTAATGTGCAATCCTCCCTCGCAAGTATGTTGCCTAATGTGGAATGTAATCTCTATGGTGATACCACCTATTTAACCACTCAGCTCCAAACATTATTCGATGAAAATTATGTTGACAACATCCAATTCAAAAAAATGGACCAACACTGATAGGTCAAATTTATAATTGATGCAGTTGTCTACAGATGATTACATAGAAGAATTTTGTGAAAAACCGAAGCAGTATCAGGTAATAATAACAATAATTTAATAACACTTATTGAACATATGTATAATTATTACAAAATCATATAAAATAATATATCTTGATGTTGACAAAAGAACCTTGTACTAGAATATCATTTGAAAAATCCAATGAAATAAAAGGCTGAATTTTAATTAGTTTTTAACAAAAAAATAATAATATCTACAAGCCCTTCTAAATTCTAATTTACATACATACTTTCAGATCCATGATTTCCTAACAAATATGCAATCAAACTACTATCAGGATAGAAAACATCGTTAGAAAACGATGAAGTTTTGGCTGTATGCAACTTCTCAGAAAATTATTCAGCTATTCTCAAGATGAAGTTCAGTCAGTCCATTGGAACAACCAAATGACTACTATTCATCCATTCATTCTATATTTCAAGGCCCAAGGAAATCTAAAGAACTTAAATGCTCAGATGCTCCGATATCCCACAGCTTGTCCACACTGTCCGAAAACTTCTGCCGTTTTCCTCCGGTGTCAGTTTCTCATTTTCTGCTCTTTTGGAGTAAGTGCCACTCTTTCCACAATGCCTCTAGCTTCTGTTCGCAGTTGAGCTTTGTGATTGTTTTAATGCGGGCCATGTTCCAAAACTTTAAGACGTTGTTTACGGTTTCTTTGAATGCGTCTTTCCTGTTAGCAGTGTACTGGATAACACTGAAGTAGTATTGCAAAACCTGCCGTGTTGTTGGCAATTTGCTACACTGATGGAGGATGATGGTTGGCCAACTAAAAAAATTTCCGAGGCTGATCTTAGAGAAGGTAGCGATGTTATTTTTGCCTTTCCTTTTGATGACTCTCTATTTGTAGCTTCAAGAGTTCTTCCAGTTATGGTTGCCATCGATTTGTCCATGACAAAGGATGAGGAACTCAGACAAAATTTCAAAATGTTATGATCTGCAAAAAAGAAATAGGTTAGGTACCTGGCACAGGCATAGTGCATTTTCTAATTACCTATATACATTATACATTCCACCCGGGTATGGTGACTCATTTTTTGAAAGTATAGGTGATCGTGGTTTTTCCCATTATTTGGCACTATACTAGCACATGGTATTACCTGTATAGGGTCATTCCATGTCAACTCAGCCACAAAATGGCACTTTTTGCACTCACCCCTTTCAATTTTGCTCATACTTGGCACAATAGCAGATATACATGCCAAACCTAAATTCCCAAATTATTAGAGCTGACTGACCTTTGGTTACTGAGATACAAGGTCACAAAGTTGTGACATTTTGACCTTTTTTGCGTTAAATGACTATTTTCAAAACGGTGTAACTAAAACACTATTAAAGCTAGAGCATTGATTTTGGTCTCATTTTAAGCTCTTTAGTAGCCCCTTGTTTATTGTCTCTTGTTAAATATCTCTACTGTGAAAAATAAAAAAATCCCTTCAAAAGTTGACCTTTGACCTTTAATAAAAAAAAAATACCTTCTCCTAAAAAATTCACTTTTTTTACAGTAATACCTTGAGTCATGTACAACAAAATCCCAAGAAGCTGTAAGTGGCTGATAACTAGTTCAATGTATAAAAAATAAATGAAGTTGGCATCATTCTTCAATTTTAGATTTTTTTTGTCAGTTCATTTATTTAAAAGTTCTGTTCTGATATGGTGTCAGTGAAGACTTAGTTCAACTTAACATTATTAGTTCAAAAACCTTTTTGTGAACTGTGCCAAAAGAAGTCTTAAAAGACAACCAGGGTTAAACCCCTCGACAGCCCCAAATCTACTGGAGTAGCGCTGATCCAAAGGTCCAACTAGTATATAAGTACTGTCAACTTTACAGAGTTGACTCCTGACCAAGTTAAAGTTAATTTATTTTTACTAAATACAGTGCCCGCGAAAAGTATCCGATCACCCTTAAAATTTGTATTTTTTACATAAAAAACAATGTTTAAATGTATACTAACCTTATATTAGTATTTTGTCATCTGTCCTTTGGTTTGGATGACTTGTTCTAGACGTTTTGGCATGGATTTAATCAAGTTTTGAAAAACTTCCACTGATATTTCCTTGCACCATACCTTTTTGATGGCCTCTTGTAATTTTTCGACTGAGCCAGTGTCGTGGCATTCAACCTTATTTTTTATTATTAGCCACAGATTTTCTATCGGATTGAGATCTGGACTATTACCAGGCCAATCCAAAATATCAAATTTATTGTCAGTAATCCATTTTGTCACTATTTTGGCCCTGTGACATGGTGCACCATCATGCATGTATGTTTTTGTCCTTTGGATTGCCATTGCCATTGGAAGTTTATCCTGTAGCATTGCTAAATACCGTGCACCATTCATAGTTGTGTTCTTCGGAAGAAATATAAGTTTCCACGCCCATAGTAACCGAAACAACCCCAAACCATCACACTTGGAGGGTGTTTCATTGTCTTTAGGGTGTATTTAGGGTCCATCCTATTTTAGCCAATAGGCCGGTGAACTTTTTTGGACAACTTCTGAATGTCAAAAATGTTGACTCATCGCTAAATAAAACCTTCTTCCAGTCATCAACAGTCCAATGAATGTATTTTTTACAAAATGCGACACGTTTTTTACGCATTTTTTTCATTAATGAACGGTTTCTTAGCAGCATGGCGAGATGGTAATCCGAGTTCTTTTTGGAGCCGCTCCTGGATAGTTCGTTCAGAAACACCAGATAACAAATTATTCATATTAAATTTTATTTCTTTCGCAGTTATTGTTGGGTTTTTCAATACTAAAACGTTTCATAAGTTTGTCTGTTCGCGAATTTGTTTTTCTCGGTCTGCCAGATCGTTTTTTAGGGACTGGCGTGGTTAGGCCACCATTGTTCTCAGCCCGTGAAACCCATAAATTAACGGTACTTTGGGATATGTTTAATTCCTTAGCTATCTGTCTCTGTGATTTCCCACATGCATGCAAAGCAACAATAGCACCTCGACAATCACTCTTAAGTTTTTTTAGCACACATTATATATAAATTTTATTTACACCACTTTCTGTAAAAAAAAAAAAAATCAAGAAATTTACACAAACAGTGAAATCTGACAAATTTGAGACACAGCCACCCGCAACGAAGACTACCAGAACACTAATTTGAGAATGCGTTGGATAGCTCTCATATCAGCGAGCAACCTCAAAGTTACCAGATGTCGCTAGAACAAATAGAAAGTGAATTACGTGTCTCTGAATATCAAGGGAAAATATTGTATTTTCTTGAGTGATCGGATACTTTTCGCGGGCACTGTACATGTATAAAAATTTATTTAATAATTCATTAATTGTTCATTGTTTTCTTTTCAGGATTTTCTTTGTGCTTTTGTGATTTCAGAGTACAAACATGGAACATTTAAAACTGAAACAGAAGTGTGCTGATCCTTTGCTGCGTCACAAAGGTCAGTGTCGAAAGAAGAGTTTGAGGATTGTACCACAGGAACTTGTAAATAAGTTTCCCAATCTGCACTTAACACTACATCACAGACTTTGTAAGCAGTGTAGAGAACATCTTGAGTCCTTGCCTGAGAAAGGAATAGGCACTTTGAATTCAGACATAAATGATGATTCTTCTTGTAGTAGTGAACCACCTGAAGATCTTGAGAAAATTGAAAATGTTGACAATAGTGATGTATCAACTTCAGAGCAAAACCATGAGATGTGTACTTTGAATGCTTCTTTTGTTTCAATTGGTGAATCACCCATAAAAAAGAGAAAGCTTGTAGAGCAAAAGTCATATTGTGGGGGTTGTGAAGTTTCTCACAACCCCCCCTTGATTTTCAAATTCCCCATTTTTGGGGGTTGTGGAGTTTTTCATAAAAAAGCTTCACCCTAATTTTCAAGTCCTATCTGGGTCCCCTCACAAGTTTTTCTTTCCCCACAGGAGTAGTTAGGAAACCATTAATGGTAATTAGGATTAAGGTTATGAAACCTGAATAGACCCTTAATACGACCTCCTGTCAGAAGCCAAGGAAGTGTGGAAAGCCTTTAAAGGTAGGAGTTTTGTAATCCTTGGCTAGAGTTCATTTGTATTTCACCATCATTATCATGGTTAATTATTATTATTAAGGGTAGACATACATATAGGTTGTTGAAACTGACTGAGTATAGATAGGTTTGCCACCTTGTCATGTAACTAGCTAGAGAACCAATTATCATTATTATAGGTCACCAGTCATATTATTCCAGAGTTAGGTTTTTGCCCATGCTTGTTTGGCAATGATTATAGGTTGATTAACTCATGTGAGATAGGTTTGCCATAATTGTCAATGTTTGTAGTTATTATTTTGTATGTTGGTTATTTATTATTTATGTGCTTTGATTTCATGAGTAAATGTTTTCCAGTGATCAATTATGAAGTCATGATTCCAGTTAATGTTTGTGGTTAATTGCCTGTTATGTTGTTATTATTGTGATTAATGGTGCTAGATGCATGTAACTAATAATCTTGTGTTGTCTAGGCAACCTGTTTGGGATTCAACTCACGTGGTCCGGATTCATCAGGCTTGGATTGTGGGTCCCATCCAGTGGGAGCTACGCAGTTTGTGTCAACCACTGTTGGCCACTGGATCTGCCCTGAAATCAGGCCTGTGACCCTAACCCTACTAACTAGCCAGCCAATAAAGGAATTGGAACTCAGGTCATAAAAGGGGGGGTCAAGTTTGGAGGGTAGTTAAGCTGGGACAAGGGTTAACATTCTGTGCAAGTCATTTCCGGTACTTTTCTCCCACTTGTTTCTATCCTTTCTGCCAAATCTCACTAAGGGTTATTGGGGCTCCAGGTGTTTTGTCAAGTGCGGTGCATTGCCAGTCCTTTTGTTATGTTTATGCTGTCACACTGAATAGTTTTTATTTTATTTCAGATATAATAAAGAGAAAAACCCAAGTAGTTTACTTCTATTAGGTCTACCTTTGAATTCTAGCCCTTTCTTGGACCCTGAGCGGTTGGGTCTCTTACTCAGTGGAGAGTCAGATTGAGACACCTGCACTAGGGGAAGTCCTTTACAGTTAATGTGCGAGTCGGACACCTGAATAACCTGGAAATAAACCACTGACCAGAGAGGCCTTCCTAGATACCAGAGGAGATTACATCTTTGCCCAGTCTCTTGACTGTTCCGAACCCAGAAACGTAAAAGGTGCTGGGTGGTTGGAAACACAGATACTCGGGGACTACGGCCTACGCCGCCACCGTAGCATACTTTTTGGCATCCCCAGCGGGATTAGTTGAGAGATTGGTTGAAGATAGTAAAGTTTAAAAAGGGGAACAGGGGAGAATGTCGAACCCAGAGATGACCCAGAGTATTGAGGTTGCTGAGGAAGTTAGTGGACAGCTTGGTGAGGGGGTAGTGGCATCCGCCACCCAATCCCCACTGAGAGATATTGAGGATCAACTCGTGAATTACCGGTCTACTACTGCGGGTACAACTTCTGACCAGGATGTGTATGCTCTCAGAAGAGTGGCATTGACAGTAGCCACCTGGTTAGAACAAGTGAGCAGCCCTGAACAGCCCAGGTTTCGAATAGACGATGGAGCCAATGGCCCTGCTATGAACTGGGGAGAAGAGAGAATGATGGGTCCCTCCCAGGAGAGTGATTCATTTGGGACAGAAGCCGAAGACCTGAACCGACTACCAGGAGCCCAAAGGTGGGCCAAATCACCCCCTACCTTTCAGGCTTCAGAAAGCCAGCCCAGACCAACAGTCAACCGGAGACCTCCTATGAAGTTTCACCGAGAGCTTGGGGAGACAAATGGGGAGGATGAACCAGGGACATTTACCGCAAGAAAGGGGCCCCACCCACCCAGCCAACCACTGCCAACATTGGCAACAGAGCAGCTCCTGGAACGCCTTGCTAAAGCTCTAGAGAAACTAGATGGGCGCCGCTTTCCTCAACCATTGCCATTTGATATATCAGATGGGAGAACATTCGAAGAATTTAGGAAGGAGTTTGAGGATTATGCTGACAATACAGTAGCAGGAGGACACAACTACTGGAAAGCGGCATTGCGAGAGTGTCTTATGGGAAAGATGAGAGGGGGTTTTGATTTAATTGACCGACCAGGGATGCCATACGGAGTTGTCAGGAAGAGACTGCAGACTTACTACAGAGAACTCCATTCTACCGTGACAAGACAAGCGAGAGGCATTTACTAATGCTCAATTACGACCCAGTGAGACCTTATACCAGTATGCAACCAGGTTAGAAACTGTGTGGATGGCTGCAATGCCCGAAGTAGAAGTGGATAATTGCCGAGAACTGATTTCAAAATTTCTTAGCACTGTTCCAGATGCATTTTCCGTGAAGATTGAAGTTGCCCTGGCCACGGCACGATTGACGCGTGGAGCTGGGACCCAGTTGAATTGGCCAGCAGTGAGAGAATTGGCAGCTAGTGAGAGGGAACCTTCAGGGAAATCTTTAGCCTTATCTAGACCTCTCCCCAGCCTGCAGGAGGCCTGGAACATAGGAATGTCCCCTTTGGTACTCCAACCACCACCAGGTGGCCAGAATACAAGGTCAGTTAGTGATCAAGGTCAGCCCCAAAGGAACCCAAACCAACAAAATCACCAGTCTCACCCTCAGTTGCGGGCCTGGCAGCAGGGTTCAGGACCAGCCAGCCATCTAACCACCCCTCCACCACCACCATCTGATCGTCCCTGGGTGAACTGTAATTACTGTGGAAGGAGAGGTCACCTGGAACGGGATTGTCGTCGGCGTTTAGGAGTGTGTTTGCGGTGTGGTGAGCGGGATCATTGGGTGTCACGATGCCCTTACCCACCTAATGGGTATGGTCATAGCCAGCGATCACGCCAGCAGAGTAGGCCCAGTTCAAGAGCACCGAGTCCTACCATCTCAAGGGAACCAGTTCCTGGGCCTAACCAGACCAGCCCACGAGGGACTGAGCCGAATCAAGAACTGCGCCCTTTAAACCAGTAAGCTCTGAGGCCAGAGGGGAACCCCCAGAGCTCCTAGCAGGACGAATAGTGCCCCTAACTAGTGGCCCAATACCAGAACAAGAATTTATGGGTGAAGTACAGATGGGGGGAGATCCAGTGTGTGTCAACCCAGTTTTGCCTGTGAGAATGAATGCGAGTGCAGTTCCTTTTGTCCCCCAGAGATATGAGGCAACAGAGCTTTTCCCATCTTTTGGTGGGAGGAATGAATCATTGATTGTAAATCCTGGTACTGATTGTCCTGATAGGTCCCCCGTTAGTTGCGAGCCTGCTAGTAATAACCTAGGGTATCCAGGTCCATTTGGTCTGGATGAGAGTGTAAATATTCCTGAAGAGTCTGATAGGGAGCAACCCCCTGACCAGAATAATGAACCCGAAGCTGATGCTCCCGAAACGTATTTGATAAATAGTAATGTCTTTGACACTGATGGGTTGGATGAGGAGATGACTGGACAGTTAGCGCCTCAATCTTTACTGAAGGTGGATATACGGTTTGAACATTCGGAGAACTACTTGGCAGTACTTGATTCCGGAGCTACAGTTGGAATCTTGGATCACTCAGTGGTAGAGGAACTGGAGTTAACTCCAGAGATGCAGAGCTGTAACTTGAGGATTCGAGGGATTGGAGTGAACAACCATATTAAACCACTGGGGGTGATTACGCTGGGGTTATCGATTCATGGAGTGGAAATGGAGCCTGTTCTGTTTGCAGTGGTAAAAAGGTTGAAGTTCCCAGTTGTATTGGGAATGAATTTTCTTGTTGAAAACAGTCTCCGAGTTAATGTGAAAAGGAAAAGGATAACACGAGCTTATAAAGATGGGCATATGGAGGAAATTTACTTGAGGAGTGAGAATGCGCCATGTAGAAGGGTGATCCGGAATGTTTCCTGTTATGCATCAGCCGATGTGAAATTAAGTACCTGCAAATATCACAGAGTTCCTGTACAGTTTCCTTGCTTGAATGAAATCGAAGGTGAAGGAAGACTGGAGTACTGTTTTGAGGATGATGATGGAGATTCCCGACTCCAGGGGAAAGTGTATGGTCACCCTGGGTTAGTGGATGGATTGGCTGGGATGACAGAAGTGTTGGTAATGAAGTTGACCCCAGAAGCCCAGAGAATCAAGGCGGGTGACCGGATAGGGACTATAAGATCAATAGTCTATGAAGAAGAACTGGACTTTACAGTAGCTGAAAGTGAGAGAATTGAGGCGTTCATGACTGGAGCCCAAGCTGAACAACCAGGCTGGACCGAAGAACGCCTACGGACTGAAATAACCATGTCACCCGAGTTGAAGTTCGAAGAGAGGGAGAAGGTCTTACAAATGTTGGCGCGCCGGGAGAAAGTGTTGAGTCAAGGGGATGATGATGTAGGTTTTGTGAATTGTGTACCACACCGGATAGAGTTGTATAACGATACCCCTATCCGACAACGACCCCGTAGATTCCCAGAACCAGTCGCAGAAGCGGTGGAAGCCCAGTGCCAGGAATTACTGTTGCTTGATATCATAGAACCTAGCATTTCCCCATGGAGTTCACCTGTTGTCCCTATCCGGAAGAAGGATGGCTCAATTAGAATGTGTGTGGACTATCGAAAATTGAATGAAGTGACCATACCAGACCGATTTCCAATGCCCAACTTAACGGATGCAGTTTTTAGTCTTCATGGAACCTGTTACTTCACTTCCCTGGACATGGTCCGAGGTTATTATCAAATGCCAATTGCCGAAGAGAGCCAGAGAGCACTGCTTTTTCAACCACCAGAGGGCATTGGCAGTTTAAGCGACTGAGTTTTGGATTAAAGAATGCTCCTGCTAGTTTCCAACGGATGGTACAAGAAGTGTTACATGGTTTTCCAAGAAGTAGAGTTATCATCTACATTGATGATATCCTAATAATGGGCGAGTCGTTCGAAGAACATCTTCAACTGGTAGATAAAGTCCTGTATACTCTGGAGAAGTCTGGCATAAAGGTCAAACCTGTGAAATGTCAATGGTTCCAACCTGAGGTTGCATTTTTGGGACACTTGGTTGGGAGAGAAGGTTTGCGGAAATCCCCTGAATATATGCAGAAAGTGCACGAGTTCCCAAAACCAGAAACTGTTCGACAGATGAGGGAATTTCTGGGTTTAGTGAATTTCCAGAGAAAGTTTGTACCAGATTGTTCAGTGATAACCAGTTCTTTGTCTCATTTAACTGGCGGTAGATCAAGAGAAAAATTGAAATGGACACTGGAGATGGACAAGGCTTTTACAACAGTGAAAGAGGCCTTGGTTAAGGAAGTGCAACTGTCCTATCCAGATTACAGACCTGAAGCTGAAAAATTGGAACTGTATGTGGATGCTTCCGGGGTTGGCGCTGGTGCTTGTTTGGGACAACAACAGAATGGTGATTTTAAGGTGATTGCTTATGCATCAATGACCTTTTCCAAGGCCCAGAGAATGTACTCAGTTATAGAACGGGAGTTGGCAGCCCTAAGATGGGGTGTGAAGACATTTCGCCCATTTCTATATGGTGTGCCTTTTGTACTGTATACAGACCATCAACCATTAGAATACCTGAGCAACATGAAGATTGTTGATAGTAGATTGGCCCGAACTTATGAAGATCTCGCTGACTTTGAGTTTGAAATTCGGTATCGCCCTGGGACTGAGAATGGAGCTGCAGATGCATTGTCACGAATACCACCTGCTGGGAGTGACCAACCGGAGATGACAGAACCCTCACTAATCGCTTACCACCTGGACTGCGAGTACTCATGAAAGTTGATGGAGGTGGTGATTCGTTGTTTATTAGCCTAGTACAAGTGTTGCAGGATCATCATTACGAGCATGGGCCACCTTGGAATCCTCCACAACACCCATTGGAATTACGGAGAGAGCTGATGGATGAATTGATCACCTTTCCCAAGAGGTATCGCTTGTCAAATAATGCCCGCCGCATAAAAGACCTGAAGATGATGAGACAACCTGGAGTGTTGGTAACTCCAGAAGTACTGTTAGCCGCAAGCCATTGTTATTCCTTGAGGGTTTGGGTTCACTATGGTGTAAAGCCAGTTGTGTACGTTATGGATGTACTGTCCCTGATACCCCAGAAAGAAGGGTCCATTTGCAGTGTATATCTGGAGTACATTACAATCCACTGATAGCACACAAGTGGTTTGCTGAGCCAGCAGAGTTGATGGTGGAACAGGTGGACACTATGGAGCAGGAAACTGGCCAGGAGGTAGCGGGAAAAAGTGATATAGAGCAGTGTGAAGGGAATTTGTTACTGCAGAATCCAGATCGGGAAGCCAGGGGTGAAAGGGTCACTTGTGGACACCAGGGAGGACCCGTTGCTTGGACTTGGGTACAGTTGGGTGCAGTCAATTACTGTGCTATGTTGGATTCAGGAGCAGAGATTAGCTTAGTATCCGAGTCAGTGGTCAAGAGTTTAAAAGCGAGAGAAGAGGAAGAAGTATCAGTACAGCCTTGCCAGATAATCTTGACTGGGATTGGTGTGAAATTGGTACCCTGTCAAGGACTAGTAAAATTGACTATTCAGGGTAGAGATGAAAAGATCCAACTACCTTTTGCAGTAGCCCCAGAGAATAGTCTCCCGTACTGTTTCTTGTTAGGTTCAAACTATCTAATTATGGCTGACATTGAAATGAAGTTTGATGTAGCTGCATGGTCATATGGAGACCCAGAGTTAGTGGAATGTTTTGGAGTGAGGCGCTAGAGGAGGCAGCATGTATGGAGGAAGAGGTACCAGACATCGAAGCAGAGGAGCCAGAGTTGGGTTCAGTATTTGAGGAAGGCAAGAAGTGGATAGTGAACCGAGAGTTGCTTGACTCAGAATCAGTGATTCTAATGCAAAAACGGAACCGATTGTTGCGACAGGTGCATGGGCTATTGGCCCAGTCAAAGCCCCTACCAGAGGGAAAACCTGCCTTGAGGCCGTTTAAGCGGAACTGGCGGGAATTACAGTTAAGGAGTGGGGTGATAGTACATCAAAGTAGGACTGGGTATATTAGCTGTGTAGTACCTTCCACATTGCTCGTGGATATGGCCCTCAGTTTCCACATGGAAATGGCACATATTGGGCGTAATAAGTTGGTGGAAGCGTTGCGACTGTTTGTGTGGCACCCGGATTTGTATAAAGTAGCTAGTGACATCTGTATTACCTGTGAAACCTGTCAGTTGTATAAAGTAGCTAGTCAGCCTATCATCCCACCAACCTTGAAGATAAAAACTGAACATCCTTTTGAATTAGTGGCTGCTGATATTGTGGTTTTCCCACGCACCCAGCTAGGGTACCTTGGTTGTCTGGTGATGGTTGACCATTTTAGCAAGTGGGTTGTGGCTCGCCCATTAAGAACAAAAAGGTCATCTACCATTATCCAGTTGATGGAGCATGATATATTCCCCAACTTGTTAAGAATTCCTCGGAGGCTCCTGACAGACAATGGACCTGAATTCCGTTCGGAGGAGTTCCAAGAGTTCCTTGATCGCTATGGGATTATGCATGTTTATACTAGTCCACTTAAGCCTGCTAGCAATGGTGCTGTTGAACGTGTAAATAGAACAATTGGAGAGTTCTTGAGGAGCTTGGGACAAACAGGAGTGGAATGGGATACAAATCTGGTAACAGCTGTGATTACCTATAACAATACCTTCCATGCTGAAATAAAGACCACCCCTGCGGACTGTCTCTTGGAACAACGTCACCAGAATATTGCTACTGTAGTTGTTCCCCCTCAATTGCGAGAAATATGGAAGGAGGGCCATCCACGGTTTGCACCCTTCCAGGTTGGCCAGAAAGTAGTCAAGAAGATCATTACCAGTGACCGGAGCACCTCACGGAAGTTCTCCCCCAAGTATACTGGGCCTTACAAGGTTAGTCAAGTACACAGTAATGGAGTATCCTATGAATTGACCACATCAACTGTTGAGGGCACCCCCCGAGTTATAAAAGCTCATCATACCCATTTGAAGGTCTGCATGAACCCCCAAATATCTACAGAAGCATACGGAGAGAACAGGAATTGCAGAAAGACCTGAGATGCCTGAGACCTGGATCCGGACTTACCATCAAGTGCCGCACGCATACCCTTTCCCTGGCATAGGGTGGCACCACTTTAGATGATGGCCCTGAATATTCCTTTGAGGGCTTGGTACCCCTGAAGTGGAATCCCGGGTAGCTTCATGGGGAACTCCAGTGTTGGGACCAGTGCTTCGGATACAGATGAGGAACTCTCTTCTTCAGAGAAATATCACCGGTTGAATACACTCCTGAATGCGCGACAAAGTATTACCTGGAGAGACCCTTTGGTAGAGTATTGGGAGTATGATGGGACCAGTAATTTTAGTGCTGAGACAACTGCTGGAATGGAAGGGTGTCCGCCAGTGGAGCTAAACTGTGGAGATGTGCCTCCAGTTACTCAGCATTCGGGGGAGACAGATTTTCAGACACCCGTTGAGGAGATTCAGGCTGGGGCATTTCCAGTGGGGGAGCAAGTTTCTCGAACTATGCAGGAGTCAGAAGGTAATGATATACCTTCACTTGGTTATGAGAATTCTCCGATTTTGGTAGGGTCATTAAATCAATTTTCACCAGTACTCCCATGAGAGAGTCTTGCCTCATGAGTCCCCAACCATACCCCCCTTTCAAGAAAATCAGTTGTGGGGTGCTGGTTCTGAAAATGAGTCTGGGAAACTGAGGTCCAGGGTAATGTGACAGATTCGCATGAATATCTGGACACACTGGAAGATGATGCTCCATTGGATGGTTAAAATTGGCCCAGCAATCATTGAGACTTGTACAACAGTCGCTAGACGTAGCAAATGATGCATTGAGTACTCTGGAGAATTCGTTCCTTGGGTTCACTGATTCCATGCCTGGCTCACCTCAAGTCCCTCAATCTCAGTCTTGCCATGTTAGTTTTAGCCCTGTGGCAGTCAGGATTCACCACATGTCAGGAGATACTAAATGAGTATAGACAGAAGGTTCGTGCCTGGACTAGCCATCATCGTCATTTCCAAGCTGAGACCACGACTTCACGATCAGAGAAACTTAACTTACCCCAGTCAGGCTCAACCGGCCATTCACACGCTCCTGTGGAAATCCTGCAGAATTACCAAATGTACAACCACAGACCCTTGAGTACAGAATCAGAGGCAACAGAGTAAACTGAAGTGAAGTATTGTGGGTAAATCTGTTATAAATACACTCTAAGATAACTAGATTTGGGTTTTCTTTCCTGTGAGAGGATACCCAATGTACTCGGCACTCGAAAGGATGTAAGAATGGATTATTCATTGATTTCTGCTTTATTTTGGGTGTATAAACCAGGGGAGGGGTAGTTAGTGAACCTTTTGTTCTGAAGGGGTCAATAATTAAGTGTTCTGGGGAGTAAGCAGCCTGGAGAAACTTCTGAGGGAAAGATATGGGATGATGCATGCTACTGACTTGCGACTAATTGACATTCCATTCAGTCGTTGAAAAAAAGAAAGAAAAAAAAGAACGGGGGGGGGGGGGGGGGGGGGGGTTTAGAGTGAAGATTTGGCCCATTCTTTTCTTTCATTTACTTCTAGCCTTGATTTGGTTTTCTTCTTTACTGTTCCTACTGATACTCTGGTGTAAAAAAAAAAAAAAAAAAAAAAAAAAAAAAAAAAAAAAACTCCAACTTGAATTCCCAGAGGATTTGAGTGAATACACCTGGCTGAAGTGGTGGAGGCAAAGGGGTTAATAGCCAGATTTCCCCCATGGTATAGTGTGGGAAGAACACTACAGTCAAATTTATGTGTCCTGGTCTCTTGATCCAGGGTCAAGGGAAATAGAGGCAGTGAAGTGAATCAAGCAAGAAAAACACAGTGAATGTTGTGACCCAAAAGGGGTTGGGGGTTTGGAGGATTTCTGGGTAGAAACTGTAGGTTGTGCCAGAAGCAAGGAGGTGATACAAAAAAAAAAAAAAAAAAAAACTGCCAGTATTTACCATGTACATATTGGGAATTAATGTACAATGTTAGTGGTACCAAATGGATTACTGTAATAATGAGATTTGGGCATTTGGCTAAGTTGACCTAGTTATGAAATGGTTTTTCCCTCTGTTATAATTGGCCAGTTTGAGTAAAGCAATTGTTATTAGATAAGTCTGTAATAATTTGTGGTACTAATGAGTTTTAATGTAAGTGTAGGTTAGCTAACTGGGAGGGTCAGCATGGTTTTGATGCAATAACTTTTATAATGTATACTCCCATGTTTAGATTGTCAAGCGATGCATTATCCTGTTAGGGACCATGAAGGAGGAAAGAATTGTGAGGGGGGTTTTTTCTTAGGGGGAAGGAATGTGGGGGTTGTGAAGTTTCTCACAACCCCCCCCTTGATTTTCAAATTCCCCATTTTGGGGGTTGTGGAGTTTTTCACAAAAAAAACTTCACCCTAATTTTCAAGTCCTATCTGGGTCCCCTCACAAGTTTTTCTTTCCCCACAGGAGTTTAGTTAGGAAACCATTAATGGTAATTAGGATTAAGGTTATGAAACCTGAATAGACCATTAATACGGACATCCTGTCAGAAGCCAAGGAAGTGTGGAAAGCCTTTAAAGGTAGGAGTTTCTGTAATCCTTGGCTAGAGTTTTTGTATTTCACCATCATTATCATGGTTAATTATTATTATTAAGGGTAGACATACATATAGGTTGTTGAAACTGACTGAGTATAGATAGGTTTGCCACCTTGTCATGTAACTAGCTAGAGAACCAATTATCATTATTATAGGTCACTAGTCATATTATTCCAGAGTTAGGTTTTTGCCCATGCTTGTTTGGCAATGATTATAGGTTGATTAACTCATGTGAGATAGGTTTGCCATAATTGTCAATGTTTGTAGTTATTATTTTGTATGTTGGTTATTTATTATTTATGTGCTTTGATTTCATGAGTAAATTATGTTTTCCAGTGATCAATTATGAAGTCATGATTCCAGTTAATGTTTGTGGTTAATTGCCTGTTATGTTGTTATAATTGTGATTAATGGTGCTAGATGCATGTAACTAATAATCTTGTGTTGTCTAGGCAACCAGTTGGATTCAACTCACGTGGTCCGGATTCATCAGGCTTGGATTGTGGGTCCCATCCAGTGGGAGCTACGCAGTTCGTGTCAACCACTGTTGGCCACTGGATCTGCCCTGAAATCAGGCCTGTGACCCTAACCCTACTAACTAGCCAGCCAATAAAGGAATTGGAACTCAGGTCATAAAAGGGGGGATCAAGTTTGGAGGGTAGTTAAGCTGGGACAAGGGTTAACATTCTGTGCAAGTCATTTCCGGTACTTTCTCCCACTTGTTTTCTATCCTTTCTGCCAAATCTCACTAAGGTGTTATTGGGGCTCCAGGTGTTTTGTCAAGTGCGATGCATTGCCAGTCCTTTTGTTATGTTTATACTGTCACACTGAATAGTTGTTTATTTCAGATATAATAAGAGAAAAAAACACAAGTAGTTTACTTCTATTAGGTCTACCTTTGAATTCTAGCCCTTTCTTGGACCCTGAGCGGTTGGGTCTCTTACTCAGTGGAGAGTCAGATTGAGACACCTGCACTAGGGGAAGTCCTTTACAGTTAATGTGCGAGTCGGACCTGAATAATCTGGAAATAAACCACTGACCAGAGAGGCCTTCCTAGATACCAGAGGAGATTACATCTTTGCCCAGTCTCTTGACTGTTCCGAACCCAGAAACGTGAAAAGGTGCTGGGTGGTTGGAAACCCAGATACTTGGGGACTACGGCCAACGCCGCCACCGTAGCAATATGGAGCTAAAAAACTAAGCAAGGTGACAGAGACAGTTAAGAAGAGAATGGAAACAGTTGCAGGAAGAGAGATTTCTGACTCACAATTTAAGGAGCCATCTGGAGATGTAGACTGTTTAGAAATAATAAATCAACTCAAGGAAAAATTCAAAAATGAAAATACTAAAAGAAGTGATAAAATAAAAATCCTCACTGTATTGCCCAAAAGTTGGAGCATTAGGAAAATTGCTTCAGAATTTAACACAACAAGGCATACAGCATCTATTGCTAAAAAAATAGTTGAAGAAAAAGGTGTCCTTTCAGACCCAAATCCAAAGGGTGGGAAAAGAATTAAACAGGATACTGTTGACGCTATTAAGGCATTTATCTTTCAGAAGACATCAGTAGAACAATGCCAGGAAAGAAAGACTATTGTAGTATCATTGACAATGAAAGAGGAAGGATACATTTGCAAAAGCATCTTGTACTTTGCAATTTAAAAGAAGCCTATCATATTTTCAAAGAAAGAAATCCTTTGGTTAAGGTGGGATTCAGTAAATTTGCAGAATTGCTCCAAAGCAGTGTGTTATTGCTGGAGCAAACAGGAACTCACTCAGTATGTCTGTACAATTCATCAGAATGCCAAACTTATGTTTGTAGGAGCTGAAATAGAAAAACTAACTGCAAATGATGACACACCCTATTAAGAATGTACGTCATTGTGTTGCCTTTATGGAATGCAATCCTGCCTCACAGAAATGCTGCCTCAGACAATGTGAACAATGTGGAGATCCATCAGATTTAAAAAACAGACTACTGAACATATTTACAAACAACTTCATTGATATCATAAATTTTAAAAAGTGGACCAATACAGATCGGTCAAATCTTGAATCAGTAGAACTGAATACAGATGAATATATTGACCAATTCTGTACCAACTGAAAGAATACCAGATACATGACTTCAAGACAAAGATGCAAGCAACTTATTACCGTGAAACAAAAATGTCTTTGAAAAGATGGTGGTGAGCCTTGCTGTGTGTGATTTTGCTGAAAATTATTCCTTTATTCTTCAAGATGAGTTCAGAGCTTTCACTGGAACAATGAGAGCTACTCTACATCCATTTGTTATTTACTATAAAAAGGAAGATGAGATTGCTCACCTTAGCTTTGTTATTATTTCAGAGTGTAACATCCATAACACAGTTGCTGTACATTTGTTTCAAAAGCATCTGATAAAATTCCTAAAAGATAATATCTCATCCATCGGTTCCATCCACAAAAATAATTTACTTTTCAGATGGGTGTGCAGGACAGTATAAGAACTGCAAAAACTTTTTGAATCTTTGCCATCACAGAGATGATTTTGGAATTGAGGCACAATGGAATTTTTTTGCAACAAGTCATGGAAAGGGACCCTGTGATGGTGTTGGAGGCACGTTAAGAGATTAGCTGCAAAAGCTAGTCTACAACGACCTTATGATGAACAGATCCTTACTGCAGAACAGTTATACATTTGCAAGTGAAAATATTGTAAATATAAAATGTCATTTTTCAACCAATAAAGAGCATGAAGAGGAAAGTCAACTTCTCCAAGAAAGACACTCAACTGCAAGGACTATTGCTGGTACACAGAAATTACACCATTTACAGCCAGTTTCATTGACTTCTCTTAAGGTTAAACATTATTCATTATCAGATTATTGAGAAAGTTACTGAAAAGGAAGAAGTTGTGACTGAGGAGAAAATACATGGTTTTGTTACTGCTGCATATGATGGCCATTGGTAGGTGGCATATGTGCTGGAAAAGATACCAGAGAATAGAGAAGTAAAAGTCACATTCCTTCATCCTCATGGCCCAAACCCATCATTTGTGTATCCTGGTTGACCAGATGAATTAATCTTACCATATTCAGATATTCTAACACAAGTTGAGGCATCTACTACTAATGGACGAACATACAGGATTTGCAAAGAAGTTACTTTGAAGGCATCCAAAGCTTTGGCAGATCTACAGCACAGAAAGGTAAGAATTCAAAATTAAAATGGTCATGTAACTATATATACACTGCATACATTTTAAGTTGTGATAAATGGAAATCAATGAGCACTATACCTATACATATTGTATGTACATTTTAATATGTTACTTGTATTTGTTAATTAGGTAGCTATCTAGGTATACATTAAAAATTGTTTTCTCTTCTAGAAATCACAATAAATTGGGTGGCCCACAAGAATCTTGTCAACTACTGAAAACCATCATATACATGCACAACATACAGGTGAGGTGGGTAAAGAACAAATATTTAAAAATAAGCATTTGCTTGTTTGTAGAAGGCTGCAGATAGTATGTAGATATGGTTGTATTTGTAAGAGATTGAGCTGACCTTAGACAAAAATGGTTACTGACATACAAGGTCACAAAGTCATGACTTTTTGACAATTTTTGTATAAAATGACTTTTTTCAAAATGTTGCTTGCTGAATTCATTATTTTTTATACATTGAACTAGTTATCAGCCACTTACAGCTTCTTGGGATTTTGTTGTACATGACTCAAGGTATTAATATAAAAAATTGAATTTTTTAGAAGGTATTTTTTTTTTATTCAAGGTCAAAGGTCAACTTTTGAAGGGATTTTTTTATTTTTCACAGTAGAGATATTTAACAAGAGACAATAAACAAGGGGCTACTAAAGAGCTTTAAAATGAGACCAAAATCAATGCTCTAGCTTTAATAGTTCTTTAGTTACACCGTTTTGAAAATAGTCATTTAACGCAAAAAAGGTCAAAATGTCACAACTTTGTGACCTTGTATCTCAGTAACCAAAGGTCAGTCAGCTCTAATAATTTGGGAATTTAAGTTTGGCATGTATATCTGCTATTGTGCCAAGTATGAGCAAAATTGAAAGGGGTGAGTGTTTTAGGTGGCTGACTTGACATGGAATGACCCTATACAGGCACAACCTTTAAACCGTTAGTCATATGACATTGGCAGGCACACCAAATGACTTCTCTCATTAAGAGGATTCAGAAAACATCCCTACTTAATGATTTATCTTGATTCAGTAACAGGTTAAAAAGTATGCATTTCTTAAAAAAACTAGTAATTTCAAGGTTGATGCGAGACCCCTAAATATTGATAAATTTTTGTAAAAATGGTACCAATGTGCTAGTATAGTGCCAAATAATGGGAAAAACCACGATCACCTATACATAACCTCTCTTATATTTAGGGACAGAATATATTGACAATAATAATGTTTAATTTATAAAGCGCTTATCAGAGTATAAAATACTCTTCCTAATACTACACGTACACAAGTCTTTGAGAATGAATTAAGAGACAGTATTCTCATCCAGTGAATCCAAATTTTAGACACTAATAATATAATAATAAGAAAAAAGAATTTGAAAAGATTTTTATAACTATTAAGTAGATACACAAATATTAGATAAAAATTTTAGAAATATTATATAGACAATCTTAAATAGTATACATTCGATAGAATTTATTTTATCTTCTTTGAAAAGCTATTTAATTCTTAAAGCGGAAAAATGTATTGTATTCTTGTTCCCTCCTCATAAACTTGCTTCAATACTCCCAAATATATTTTCTGTTGGAACTAGTGTTGAAAACTGGTTTGTAAAATTCCCCTAAAAATCTAAAACCGAAAGAAAAAAACCGGTTTTATCGATTGATTTTTATTTGGCTCAAACTTACGCGAACATCTACGCGCTACAGCGCACAAAAAATAACTTCGAATACATTACCTATTAAGTTAAATTGTGACAAACTGGCAACTGCTCTTCAGTATAATTTTTGCCTATCTGGCAACTCGATCTTCAGTTTGCCTATCTGGCAACTCGATCTTCAGTTTGTCTCATCATGTAGGCTGTAGTGTAGAGTCAGTCGACTAAAGCCCTATTCACAGTATAAGACCCTTAATGCCCTTTGTTTCTTAAGATGTCATTTCCAAAATAGGGATAAAATCTAAATTAATTTATATATTTTTTCTTACACAGAGTCAATTTTCTGTTTTCTAGGTAAAGTTTTTTTATTAAAAAATTTTATTTCAATGTTTTTTCCAAAATAGAGATAAATTTTATTTTTATTCTTTATAATTTTTTTACAAAAAGAAGTTTATTTCTTTCTAAGTATAGATGTTTTATTTTAAAAAATTATTTAAAATCTAAATTGTTTGAATAATGTATTATTTTGGCTAAAATAAAATATGTCAAAGTTGTCATTTTCTTATTCATATGCATACATATGATGCTGCATTTTTGAATTCTTTTGAACAAAAAATAGGCGATAAGCTATGCTTGTTAAGAGTTAAAGTCAGTACCTTTCAATTGTGGCTTTTAAAAATTACTATACTTTTTGGTCATAACCGGTTAAAACCGGTTTTCAAAAAACAGATCGATTAAAAACCGGTTTGTAAAGTTTCAATTATTTTTCAACACTAGTTGGAACGTGACAAACATCATCTTGTGCAGGAAAAATGTATGAGGGACATACACCCGAAGGATGGAGAAATTTTATCAGAAAATCATCATATTCACAGTCAAAGGACTGGACTAATCCGAGCCATAGTTTATTTTCATACATACAACCCACAAAAGAGCCTGTTTCAATTTCGCGTTGGGAGACAGTATTATGTTCTTGATCCGAAGCAGAAACTCTATTGAGCTCTCTTATTTCGACTGACTGTGCACTCTGAGAGAGTGGATAAACCTTCAACGAATTCTTGGAAATTGGGATGAAGCGATGTAATTGTTGAGTACCTTTGATAGAAGTAATAGGTTCACTCAGACATTTTTGCAAAGAAAGCTCTACATCTACAACTTCGGCCTCAGAGACGTAAAAAAAGTCAATAGCGGTTAGGAATTCTTGAGAGCAGAAATTGTAGAAGTCCTCAGCTGTTAAGATTTGATGGTCGAGAGGCCATCGTAAGCTTTCTCTGGTGACTGCTCTTTTTACCGTTCCGTCAATACCGTCGCAGGCATTCTTCCCGTGGGGTAGCGAAAAAATTCCACTCAGCATGAATTTTGAAGTCTTCGAAATGATGGCATAAATTTAGAAAATTTGTTTTATTCTTATACTGAGCCGCGCATCCATCTGTGAAATAATGAATTTTAGTTAGGTTTGAATTTTGTTGTTGGATGCACAGGATTAATTTTTTGAGAAAACTATGAACCAGAATTGTATCTCGCCTGTGACGGTTTGAAACAAAGCAGTAACTTTTGCAAATTAGTTTTCCTGCATTGTTTTTGGAATAATAAACGAATGGGTGCACTGTACATTGCGAGTTCTCCCAATGAAACCCCTGGGTACAATCTTGTACGATGAATGAGAAGTTTTCAGTGAAATCACCCACCAAAACACCTTCATTTTCGGGCAGAGTTTCTTTTAGATTTTTGAAGTAACTCGACTGACATTTATTCGTGAAGTGGTGTCTTGTCAGTTGTGCAATTATTTTGGTGAGCGATTCCACGTATTCCTCTGGAGTTTCGGCGATATCTTATCTTTTAACATACAGTGATCGATGGACACCCATTGTTTATATTTTATCTCTTCCATCGCTATGAAGTCCAAACTTTCCAAATAATTTTTGATTCTGACCTCTCGTGGGCATCTTTTGCATCGGTGCATCATACAATCTTCATTGTCCATGCCACAGATGGATAAAGACATTAATTTTTTGTAGTCTAAATCTTTAATGCCTAACGCTGATATTTGTAGTTTCGGATTTTGGTGATGCGTACATACGCAGACACTGAGTTCCGCTTTGTCCCACAAGCACGCACCATGACGGTCGAAGATGAGCAAAGGTACTAAAGCCTATTTTGGGATTTTCATCATTTTTTGCATATTCAGCATTAACTCTTTCAAGTTACACAATACCAGTCTCTCTTGTTTTTTTTATTTTTTCACCCTCTTCATTTATTGCAAACTTATAATCTTTGATTCCCGGGCACATCCTACTATATTCGTCATTTTCATAAAACTCCCGAATGATTTTTTTCATTTCAGCTGTGATGACCTTCCCTTTCATCATGTTTGGAATGTTAGGAAGAATCCCAAACTGTTTTTGAAGATTGCGGCTCTTACACACCATATACTTTGTTGCTCCAAAGAAGTCAGCAGTTTTTTCAATGGATAGGGATACACATGATAGTATTTGTAACCTAAGATTGCGATCGTTACTTGCTTGAAATTTCTCCTTTAATTCTTCCATAACCTTTTGATACCTGAAATAAAGTGTATTTGACATTAAGTTTAATTAGTATATTTTTAATTAAACTTTTCATAAAATATATGTATATATATTATATTGTCCGATTATAAAAATGTAAACAGATAAAACTTAATTTAGTATATACTTCGATGACTCTATTAAATTTAATTTAAAATGTCAAATTTCAATAACTATGTCCGGAAAGTAGTCTTGCCTCTCTAAATCATCTTCCAAACAACTTTTTTTGGATGGACCAGCTTCAGAATAGTCAATAGGAGCCCCATAAGCAGCTTCAAAACTTCGTTTAACCTTTTCCATTGTCGATCTGAATTTCGTAGAAGTCTTTATCTGTTTTTGTCCCAGCTTCAATCCAGCTGTAAAACAAATTCATAAATTTAGGTTGCGTTGTTGCGGGGTAAGCGAATGAACTTAACTAGACTACCATAACTTGGCTACTTCTTGAAGACGGGAAACGAGAAGGTCCTGGGCGGTGAAGTTTTTCTCACCTCCACTGACTGTCACTGAGGGGCAAACGAGACTCCCGCACGGCTGAACCAAGAAATGGACTCGACCCGCTAGCTATTCCAAAGATTAACCCTGTGTCTGAGTCGGGTCCACTTGAAAACCTGGAAAGCCCTGGCTTCAGGAAAGGTGTGTGCAATGTGCACCCAGCAATACTTGAGGACTTCAACTGAATATGGGCCTACGCAACCAACAAGCACGATTTTTGCAAACTGGCTGTGGAGTAAACCAAATGTGACTGGACGAGAAAAGCAGATATTACCCTCTGAATTGTAAGTCCTTGAAAATGACAACCCCAGTCTATAAGGACAAAGGCTGAAAAAAAACTAGTTGGTAGAATTCTAAGGGTTTATTAGCAATCAACTCGAATTATTTACAAGAACTAGAATGGGTTATGAGCTTGCGTCTAAACATGGCTTAAGGTCAAGAAATGGAAATCCAACTTGAATTATTTACAATTACAATGACAAAAAAATATTGGACAACAAAAACGGAACTTCTATTAACAAAAAAAACTTTAAGCTATACCAGAATGGTACAATTAGAAAACACGAGTGACCTCCCTGGACCTAACATCCTTAAGCTAGAATTGAGGTCAATCCAATCATACCTATCTATTATAGTGAAGCCATGGAGAAACTAAACCTGAAGCTAGAAATACCTTAACCTGCACACCGTTATGCACAGGCAATGTCCATTATCACAAGGCACTCTTTTTTTTTTTTTCTTGAACTGTTCGTATTCCTCTATTTGGTTGGCAGGCTAGAACTTCCACAAGCGGAAGCCAACTATGAATTGAATATTTAAGGCAAAGTTTTCTGACCAGAATGGAACTAAACCAGACTACTGAGCTAGTCAGGCATTAATCAAGACTAACTCCGCCCATATGGGGGTTGCACCCTGAAAAAGAGAAAAGATGTTATTCAAGAGAACCCCACTACACTCCCCCCTTCGAGCGGTGAGTACCACCACTCAAACAGTGAGTGCAGCGAAGCCCTCTCCCACATCCATTCTTTCAGGGAATTGCCACCTCCCCATCCTGACACCAAGCTCCAAGTTTTCCTTTCTCCATGGCTACTAAACACTAGACAATTATATATACATACATGAATCAATGATAATAAGGTTCTATCACCTTCAAAACCCTACCTAGTTACAATATAACTGGATACAATTTTTTTTCTTAAGAGGCTAATCACAATCCTCCTTGCTTGAAACTGAAGCCACCTGCACAATTAATGTCCTTGATTAACATCCTCACTAGCCCAGCACTATCAATGTACCTTGGCCCTGGTCCACCCATCCATACCTCCTGATTGGTAGACATCCCTACCAAAGGTGGGGTCCGCTTGCTCCAGGCTAGAGGTAACTGCGTGGGCTGGCCATGCCCCTCTTGATGAGCAGTCCTCCAGAACCCCCCTCCTATAGACAAGAATGGTGGTGCATACTGGAGCAAGGCCTGGAAGACCCCCCTCAAGCTGATTCTTGAAGAGTGGAAGAGCCAATAATGGCTCCCTCCCTGAAAACACCTCCCATGAAGTCGGAAAGCGTAATTTGGGGTGATTGGGGGGTGACTGGAGGCAGGTAAGGACAGGGACATGCACCGGAAGCTGTATGCATGACACTCAAAGCAAGTACAAAGTGGGTGACAAGTGAGGGCATGTGCATGAGTCAGGCAGAGGCATGCAAACCAAAAATTACCGCACTTAACCAAGCTCAAGGTATGGTATTCAGTATCACTATGTGCAGTCACTTTGTTCAAAAAAAAAATTTACACTAGCTTCCTCCATGGCTTTACTAGCTAGGCCCTACCTATACATTACGGTACAGCAAGATATACCTATTTTCATATATATCTTAACCAAGGCTCCGTAAAGCCATTACAAAAACTAGATACACTATGACATTAAACCTAGAAATACTTATTTTAACATCGAAAATATAATCATAGTACCATCACTTAAATACAATACATAATCCTATATACATATATACATAATTAGACAAGGTCGAAAAAAATCACTTTTGTTAATTAAATTAATCATGAACATATTCCAGAGGCCTAGAGGGTACTAATGGTAGCTCCCTTCCAGGACTTCTGGAATGAGTTTATGGAGGAGAATCACCAGCCAACTCTTGAATTACTCCCAACCCCCTCCCAACAGACTGGAGTCATTCATGAGCTAGTTTACTGTTAGCTCGTAATAAAGCCCTAGTTTCTGAACAGATATTTTTGACTGAGGATAAGCTTAATCTATTGGGAGTCCTTGAACCAGTTACCGGGCTAAATTGCCACTCTTGAGAACTAATTGCTGGCCTAACAGCTGGTAAATCTGCTCCTCATCATCCTGCCCATTTTCTAAAGTGTTCTCCAGAGCTTCCACCAAGGAAGAAAGTTCTGGAGGATCACTAGTGGGTTAAGGTTCATTTGGGACATGGAAAACTCTGTCTTGGACCTATTGAACCATCACCTTCTGGATCTAGACTCCCAGGAAATTCCTCAGGATCTATCACACCTTAACAGACAGCACTTGAAGGAGCACTATGAGGAATAGGGGACAGATCCTTGATTTCCTCCACTGGGGAACAAGCTTCCTTCTCAGAATCACTACCAAGGTAGTCTTGACCCTTTCCAAAGTGACATTTTTGTTGTTGAGAATGAGGCCTAGTCAGAGGTTTGGGTGAGCTAGACAGGATACCTGGAGGATTCACTTTGGATGGCACCTCATCCGGGAATCCAGAAAAGTCAAGTTCATCCGGGAATCCAGAAAAGTCAAGGTCAAAAGAACTTGAAGTGCATTCAGAAGAATCTGAAGAACTTGAACTTTCACTCAGATCAGCAAGCCATGGTCTAGA
This sequence comes from Bathynomus jamesi, assembly GCA_023014485.1. NCBI lineage: Eukaryota > Metazoa > Arthropoda > Malacostraca > Isopoda > Cirolanidae > Bathynomus > Bathynomus jamesi. The sequence continues at coordinate 441,710 of JAJOZX010001792.1, read as the reverse complement.
TTTAACCCTATTCTGATCTGGAACTCCTAGAAACCCGCTCGAATCACTACTAGAATCAAAGAGATCGGTCTCATCTTCTGACGAACTGTCCCACAAACCAGAAAAGCCTGGGGGACAAACTGGAACACTTGGGGTTTCAAACCCTAGAAAACTCTCATCCTTCTCCTCCTCCATGCTAGCCCAGGGAACCTGAACTAACCTGGAATAACTAGGATGATTCTTCAAGAAATCGGGAGCCTCCTTCCAGCTCCTCAACTGAGAATGATGAACTCGACTCATGGATAAGTGTGGCTGCTGATCTGGATAAGCTGGTGAAATGACATAGGTCACACCATTCTCTGCCGCTCGATCAACTTGAAACGGCCCACAGTACTTGGGCAGAAACTTGTTAGAAACTAGATTACCTCTTGGAACAACCTTTCGAATGACAAGTTGCCCCTTGGTAAAGGGACAAAAACCAGGATGCCCTGGATACCACTGTTCTTGAACTGGAGTGGGAATAGAAACTGGAATAGGATCTGGATGAGCGGATGATAACAAGAACTGGGCTGGAGACATAGTCAACTCGGAATGAATCGTACCATTGTAGGTCATAATGGCCATTGGGAGATTCAAATCCCACGAGCTAGAATCTTGAACAAGATTCCGTAGAAGCTCACCAATGGTACGGTTGACCCTCTCAACTGCACCATTGCTCTCTGGATGGTTTGGGGTCGTGCAAACGTGAGTGATCCCGTATCGAGATAACATCTGCTCGAACTCCTGACCCTTAAATTCTGGACCATTATCAGTTAACAACCGACAAGGCCGGCGCAAAAGAGTGGGCAACACTCGAAACTCGAACAGACGGGCAATGGTACTGGAAGTTTGTTGGAAAATGGAACAGCCACTACCCACTTGGAGTAGTGGTCCACCACCATTAAACATCCTAGATTTCCCCGAGGTGTCCTGGGGAACAATACTAGATCCACAGCCACCAGCTCAAATGGTGCCTGGGTCACGATCTTCAGGGTAGGTGGAGCCCTGATCTGGCTGGAAGCCTTATTGAGCTGGCACTGGGAACAAGATGTGACCACCTCTTGCACAACTTGATATAACTGAGGATGAAACACTTCCCCAGATAAAACATCTAAGACCTTGTTTCGGCCTATGTGTGCCATTTCTAGATGGATAGTAATAGCCAGCTCAATCAGGAAATTAAAAGGTACTAGAACTTGGGGAAACCTTTCTGGTTCCTCGTACTTAACTAGAAGACCATTCTCAAAGTAGATATCTTTAAGATAACGACGATATCTCACTAGAGCTTTAGGACAATACCCAAAACCACCCTTATCTAGATAGGACTTAAGTTGTCTCAACACCCGATCACTTTTTTGAAGAACCTCAAGGTTAACTTCATCTAGAAATGAACATGGACGCAAATTTCCAACTACCAGCGGTTCTTGATGACTGGAGGGTTCCTCCAACTCTGCCAGGAAAGTAGCGAGAATCTCACCCTCCTTCATGACCCTGTCAGTGGACAAATCCAGGTCAATCCCGGCGGCAGACAAGAAATTGCACCCAGGAGAAAACAACAAGGAATAGCTTGATCTTCAACAAGAGCAAATGGGTGATCATTAATAGTTACGTTAGAGCCAAGTGACACAGTAAGTTGTACATAGTTATAAACTACCACCTGCTTTTCAGCCACACCTTGAATGTTAACCAGAATATCTTGTGAATAATCCCTCGAATTTCCTAAAATTTCACGCCAGGCTACTCGAGATATGAGGGAGATCTCAGCTCCAGAATCCAATAAAGCACAGTAGGTTTCGTCTTGACAAGCAAGTGGGACAACTGCTCTAAAGGCACCTGAATGTGGACAAGCAATATCCACCTCAAGGGTGGGAAAATTGACTTCACATTCTACTGGGCCCTTCTCGATCTCCAAACTCGAGCAACCTGCCCCTATTGGTTCTGAATCCAAGTCTCTCTCATACAAAGAATTTAAACAAGTCAAGAAGACGGGACAAGACTGAACATATTTATTGGATTCACTCAATAAATTGAAATGAACACCACCTAGACACTGGACATGCACCCTATCAAGAAGTTCTGAGGGTTCTGTTACACGCTGATTCTTGACTTCAGGGTGGTAAATTAGAGGGTTTTCAGCACCAAAGTGCAATACAACATCCACTTGATACATCTCACAGAAAACTTTCAAGATCTCTGGTGATGCTGGCTGCCCTGGAATTGTCATAAGTCGAAGATGTTGCTTCTGCTTGCTATTCAACTTGATTCCGTACGTTGTAGGATGACTTAGCAGCTCTTCCACCAACTGCTTTCGCAGAAATACTGGACTCTCTGGAACTTCACGATCTAAGTCATGAACAAGAACATACCACAAACACTCGATCAAGGAATCACCTCCCCCCTCCGGCTTAAATCTTACAAGTAAGCCCTTGGGGAGTTCTGCCGAAATTGCTGGGGTGCCCTCTTCATGCTCAACCTGGAAGTGTCTGGATAACGCATCTGCAGCTTGATTGTCTTTGCCTGGAACATAACGAAGCTCAAAATCAAACTCAGCAAGATCTTCAACTGTTCGAGCAAGCCTGTCATTGACTAATCTCATATTATGGAGATAGAACAATGCTTGATGGTCCGTGTTCAGAATGAATGGTATTCCGTACAGGAAGGCTCTGAAGGTCTTGACTCCCCAGCGCATCGCTGCTAGTTCACGCTCTGTAACCGAATATTTCTTCTGAGGACTAGAAAATGTCATTGATGCGTGAGCAATGATTCGAACTTGACCATCCTGAACTTGAGTAAGACAAGCACCTGCACCAATGGCTGATGCATCCACCCACAAGTTCAATTTCTCTGCTGTTTCCCGATAATCAGGAAAAGCCAGTTCTACCTCATTTTGCATCTCTGCCTTGAGCGTCTGGAAGGATTCTTCCAGCTCTGGTGTCCACTGGATAACTGAATTCCTTGATCTTCCTGTAAGTTCTGATAAGGGTTTAGCAACTGCTGAACACTGTGGCAAGAACTTCCTTTGGAAATTCACCAAGCCCAGAAATTCTCGAAGTTCCTTGATGTTCTTGGGCCTTGGGAAGTTCTTCACCTTTTCCATATACTCTGGCGATTTTGACAATCCACTGGAACTGACTATATGACCTAGAAATGGAACTGTCGACTGGAACCATCTACACTTTGGTGGTTTGATCTTGATATCATGTTCTTCTAAAACCTTGAGGACTTTTTCAACTAGCTGGAGATGGGCCTCGAATGACTTTTCCATAATTAAAATGTCGTCAATATACACCAGAACCTTCTTCCTTGAAAATCCCTTCAGCACACCTTGCATTTCTCTCTGGAAGGCTGAAGGCGCGTTCTTCAATCCAAAACTGAGTTTCTTGAATCTCCAGTGTCCATGAGGGGTCGAGAAAGCTGTATAATCTCGACTCTTCTCCTCGATTGGCATTTGATAATAACCCCGGACTAAATCCAGGGTGGTAAAGAACTTGACACCATGTAGACTGTAGACAGAGTCTGTCAAGTTTGCCATCGGGAATCTATCAGGCTTGGTTACCTTGTTCAGTTTACGGTAATCCACACACAAACGTATGGATCCATCTGGTTTCCTAATTGGTACCACTGGAGCACTCCAAGGAGATGTTGTAGGCTCGATAATTCCTAGCTGATGAAGTTCTTGACACTGATCATCGATGACTTGATCAATCGGTTCTGGAAATCTCCTTGGTCGCTGAAATATTGGTGTGTCATCGTATAACTCAATACGGTGTGGAGTCATCTGAGCAGTCCCCACATCGGAATCTCCCCGACTAAGAACGGCTTTTCTGGAATTAAGCAAGTTATAAACTTGAGATTTCTGGTGGGAATCCAGCTCAGGTAAGTCAATTTCTGAAGTTAGACGTTCTGGTGTCCATTCCAGAAAAGATGAGACCAACTCATCATCATTTTCTGATTCCATACCTACACAATGTACTTGATGTGTCACTGTATCATTAGTGTCTTCTGGATTTGGTGTAGGATCGAGTTCAACTAGAGTGTAAATGTGTCCCATCATGTCTCCTACCTTGATTCTACCAATAGGTTTCCCTGTAGTGTAGACTAGAACGGAAGGGCAATCAAGATTTACAATCCCTGGAACACCTACCACTTTCTCTCCAAGATGCACGCTTGAAACCGTCCCATCATAGAACCATTCACCCGAATTTCTTGAACATGGACAGGTACCATCATCATTTACTCCTTGAGGTTCCCACTGTATTTTTACTTCTACAGGTCCACAATCATTCACCTGCACCACCTTCTACAGCCCAACACCTAACCTGGTAACAAATCCTTTTGCACTCCTCTCCCATTCGTACCTAGATAAATTTCCCACGTAGAACCATCAGTGTTCTTCCCTGAAACCCGTCTACGTGCTAGACTAATCTGTAATTTGTTAGCCCGCAGAAAATCTAAACCTAGAAATATGGGATATTTAAAATCCAATGTGGGAAGGATGTGAAACTTGAAAGGGGACATTACAATACCATGCAAAGAAACTGCGAGTAGGACTGAACCCATAGTTTCCCTTGAAGCATCGGGACCTACACCTCGAATTCTGGAAATATCTGTAGTATCTATTGGAATCCAAGTTGTTGTGCCAGTTCACTGGAAATTAAGCTAACTTGTGCTCCCGTGTCAATTAACCCTGAGATGTTAGTGTCTTGAAGGGTAACATCAATGGTTAACACTTCTGCAGGTTCAAGTTCGGCAAACCGGACACCTCGAAAATGACCTCCTGGAATATCTGGACCATGAACCGCCTCATCTGCAGTGTTACACCTAGGTATTTGGGCTCGAGGTGCTGGTTTAGGTGTCCATGAAGATGCTAGAGGATTCAGTTCATTTCCAGTGGTTTTTGGATACTGCTGTTCCGAACTGGGTAATTCTGGATGTCCAGGGGTGGCATCATCACCCACCTCAGACGCTAAATCCATGGTCTGGTTGGTATTCATCTGGAGAGGTCTTCTGTCATCTTTGACTGGGATCTCATGATGATAATCAGGTTCTTGAAGATCATATCTTGAAGATTGGACTTCAGCTTCCAATGAGCCCCTGATCTCATTGGAGCTGATTAGTTTCCCGACTGTTGTTGATTGTGGTGGGTGGTTTCATTATTTTGTTTTCCTTGAGACAAATTTTCTTGACCTTGTCTTCTAAAAGGGCAGAACATTCCTGGATGCGGTCCTTGACACAAAGGACAGTGGTAGGAAGGTGATGTCCCGGAGCTTGATTGCCGTGGCTGCTGATTACGAGGGCAATCTTGAACCATATGATCCAGACTACCGCACATAAAACATGCTCCTTCCATCTTCTGCAGTCCTGTTGAAGGTGTCCCTTCCTTGCACACCACTGACATACCTTGACCTCTGTATCTTCTTGGGATCTTGACTGACTGGAGTTTCTTTCACGCTCCTGAGAACGTTGTTGTTCTCCCTGCTGATTCCGATCTTGAGATTTTCGATGATCCCTTCCTTGACGTTGACCTGGGGACTTCTGATTCCCATTTGTATTCCCAGAATGGAAGAAGCGAGTTCCATTCCATTGTCCTTTTTCATAACCTTGGTTGTTTCGATATTGTTGGTTAGGTGTCTCGTGTCTGGATGACTCTCTGGAAGGCTTGGGAGATGGAGGGATCTGCAACGGGAAAACCTCAATGGTTTCTTGCCTTGGAAGGGATGGTCCATCACTTGAATGCATGGCCACCAAATCCTGAATGTTGGACCAAGTCACCTTCTTGTTATGCAAGGTCTTGTTCTCATTGATGATCCGGGTCAGCTGTTGTGACAGCCCAGCTGGAACTGTCTCCAAGAGCTTCCTCCTCAACTCCTTGCTGGTCTCGAGTGCTTTATTTGGGAAGGCCTGGTGAGCCAGAGTCTCGAGTCTTGCAGCATATACATCTGGTGTCTCTCCAGGCTTCATTGTCGCATTCTTGAATTCTGACACCTTGCCAGTTGTGAAGGTTTTCTTCATTCTCTTGTAGGATGCCAACAATCTAGCCTTCATCTCATCATATGCCATGCTGCAACCCCCATAAGCATTATACAAATCCCTGAACTTTCCCCTTAGGTGTTTTCCAAGTGTTCCAGTCCAGTCTCTCCGTTCACAGGTAAACTTGGCTGAGCAATGACGTTCAAAGGCTTCTAGATATTCAGGAAAAGATCTTCCACTTGACACATCAAATTCATCAAGATCTGGAGCACTGGTAGGATAAACTCCTGGTGCCATCCTTGAACCGTTGTTACTCTGGAAAGTGGAGGAACGCATAGTACGTTTAACCCTCCTCTCAGCATCTGGAAGACTGGAGGTCTTATCTGAAGAACTGGAACTGGAGCTGGTTGATCTATTGCGTTGTGTCTTGATGGGTTTAGGAGATGCCAGCTTTGTCTTTTCTTTCTTGAAAGTTTGTGTTCCTCTGCTGGTACCTTCTTCCCTGTTCGAGACATTTTCTACATCATCCAGATTCTCAAGTTCAGGCATTGAGTCATAAGAATCTCTCTCTAGATTCAGCCTATCCTTCTGCTGCTGTCTCCTCATCAGTTGGTCCACCTGTTGCTGCCAATATGAATTCTGAAGTTTCAATTCAGTGTTTTCCCTTGATAATTGGTCATACTTAGTCCTTAATCCTATGTCTACGTCCTCGAGTTGTTTCCACTTATGTTCCCATGCTTGCTTTGACTCTTCCATGGTCTTCTGCTGCTGGGTCATGAGAACCATAAGCTGACTGATCTGGTCTTGCAATTCTTGATACTCGGCCATCTCGGGTATCTCGGGTATCTCGCTGGGTGCCTCAGTAAACTAGTCGGCGTAATATTCCCGGGTCTGGGCACCAAATATGTTGCGGGGTAAGCGAATGAACTTAACTAGACTACCATAACTTGGCTACTTCTTGAAGACAGGAAACGAGAAGGTCCCGGGCGGTGAAGTTTTTCTCACCTCCACTGACTGTCACTGAGGGGCAAACGAGACTCCCGCACGGCTGAACCAAGAAATGGACTCGACCCGCTAGCTATTCCAAAGATTAACCCTGTGTCTGAGTCGGGTCCACTTGAAAACCTGGAAAGCCCTGGCTTCAGGAAAGGTGTGTGCAATGTGCACCCAGCAATACTTGAGGACTTCAACTGAATATGGGCCTACGCAACCAACAAGCACGATTTTTGCAAACTGGCTGTGGAGTAAACCAAATGTGACTGGACGAGAAAAGCAGATATTACCCTCTGAATTGTAAGTCCTTGAAAATGACAACCCCAGTCTATAAGGACAAAGGCTGAAAAAAAAACTAGTTGGTAGAATTCTAAGGGTTTATTAGCAATCAACTTGAATTATTTACAAGAGCTAGAATGGGTTATGAGCTTGCGTTTAAACATGGCTTAAGGTCAAGAAATGGAAATCCAACTTGAATTATTTACAATCACAATGACAAAAAAATATTGGACAACAAAAACGGAACTTCTATTAACAAAAAAAACTTTAAGCTATACCAGAATGGTACAATTAGAAAACACGAGTGACCTCCCTGGACCTAACATCCTTAAGCTAGAATTGAGGTCGATCCAATCATACCTATCTATTATAGTGAAGCCATGGAGAAACTAAACCTGAAGCTAGAAATACCTTAACCTGCACACCGTTATGCACAGGCAATGTCCATTATCACAAGGCACTCTGTTTTTTTTTTTTTTCTTTGAACTGTTCGTATTCCTCTATTTGGTTGGCAGGCTAGAACTTCCACAAGCGGAAGCCAACTATGAATTGAATATTTAAGGCAAAGTTTTCTGACCAGAATGGAACTAAACCAGACTACTGAGCTAGTCAGGCATTAATCAAGACTAACTCCGCCCATATGGGGGTTGCACCCTGAAAAAAGAGAAAAGATGTTATTCAAGAGAACCCCACTACAGCGTGAAATAATCAAATATCAAATATTTTAGATATATGTATTCAAGTGCTGATGCTAATATTTAAAAACAGAAAACTACGAATTTGGCATTAAGAAACAAATGTCCTGAATAGAGTCTCTATTGTTTTATTACCTGTTTTAATAGGGCTTTCATCAAATAAAGGTAAAAAATTGTCGCTGAGCAAATCTTTATTGAATTGCCTGTCTTGAACGACAAATTCTTCCAATGGTGGTGGATTCGTGGAATCGCTACTGCTTTGCTCCATACATTCGTTAAGTATGTCTGGCTCAGGTATTGGTGCAGGTTCCGGCTCTCTGGATGAACGTTGAACATGTTCTAATACAATTGGCTTCTTTTTAATTGTGACATAGCAATTGCTGCATAGTAATTTTCTTCCAAAATTCCATAGCTTGCAGCTGCCATGGCAGAGTTTACTTTTTTGATGTTACAGAAAATTCTTCTTGAGTGTTTTTCATAGGATCACAACAAAATTTTGTGTTTTGAGGCATTTTAAGGGTTAGGTAAATTTATGTATACTAGAAAATTAGGTATATACTGAAAATCTGGAAAGAAAGCAAAAAATTGTTAAAATTTGGAGGTTTTTTTTTTCAGTCATTTTCTTTTCATAATAATCGTCGATAAGCTGACTTTTTATTACTTATTATGGTGTACATACATCAAATAAACATTTTTTATTCCTGGTCTTTTTTTCGAAAAATGCTATCTTCGCTGCCAAATTGCAAAAAAAAAAAAAAAAAAAACTTTTTTTCCAAAAAATCAATTTTATTTTTGTTACCCTAAAAGAATGATACATATTTAGAAACTACAGTTAATTTTACATATTTTATCATTTAAGACTTACTACACTACCACAATTAGGAGCCGAGATATTTACGTTTGAAAATTATTGGTATTTTCATTTGACCAAAATTTGGTCAAGCCATAAAATTTGACCAACTTGACTAATTTTCAAAAAAATTAAGAAATTTGTAATTTGGACCTAAACCAACCCTCACACCAAGTTTCATGAATTTTGAAGAGGTTACCGTGTACTTCATTTGTCTATTTCTCGTAGAAATGGGGTCATTCCACATAACTGTCATCCTAAGGCCAAAATGTTAAAATTTGCCAAAAAGTAACATATTATACATCATTGGAACTGGGAAAGTGTCTAGTTTTCAAATCTTTTTACAGATTTGATCTATCTTTATTGGTTTCGGAGATCTGATGTTTTATGCGAAGACATGTTATATGCAGTAAGCATTAAGTGCTAAAATTTAAACCTTTAAGTTCCCCAAATTAGTAGAAACCAAAACATGCTGACTAAATTTTATGGGATTATATAGGTATATGCATGTAGTGTGTTATGCACTATCACTATTGTCTTCATGTATCCAATGAAAATATTTATAGGTAGGCTTCCCAAAATATTATACCATTACGTTACGAGCGACACTTTTTTGGTTGTTTTTCTTCTCAGGTCATCTGAATTGTAGGAATAAATGAAACCTATTGCAATTCCTCTTTTAGTTAGTTGCCAGGTGTGTGTAACTGGTGGCACTTCGGAACACATGTTCTATTTATTTAGGTTAGACCACATTTACAGCGCAGTTACGAGTGACACATTTGGCATCACTTGTAACTATCGTAGATCATGTTACGAGTGACACCACAATTGTGGTGCTATTGTATGCAAGTGTACATAATTATAACAGATGTTTTGTCTATTTGCAGAGTTTGTGATTCAAGAATTGATTAATTACTAGTTGTTAAATCAGAAATGGCACCCAAAACCCAAAGAATGCATGTACGTTTTGGTACACTGTATAGAATACGTAACCTTGATTATGTAGGCTAAATGTTAGGCATGAATAAACATCAAATGATTGACGCAGCTAAATAATAATGGAAATGAGTGACGTGCATTTTTGGATGATAGTTGAGAGAAATATAATGAAAATTACTGAAAATTACACGCATATCATTTACATAACCACAATTATATGACACTAAGTGATTATGTATAAATGAGACATAGAAACCAGATGCTGTGGTTTAATGATTACTGAGAGAAAATACAACATTGATACACTGTACATGAATTAGGCCTTCAGTATAGAATACTTAGTTATTACTAAAGACCGGAAGTTCAGGCACTAAAAAACAGTGAAATAGGCAGGCAAAAAGACAGAATAAAACATGAAAATAGGCAAAAAAAGGCATTTATTTTTAAATCAAAATTCATTAAATAACATAAGCTGAAACTATAGGTAAGACATCTCCATACATTAATAAAATAATGCTAAATAAATCTTTGAAATATAGCTTTATTTATTTGATTGGTTACACATAACAACAACCTTCCAACAGAATCAGTTGTCTCATCTATTGATACCCAAATGTACTTGTTCTTAACTCCATCTCTAATATTTTGAATAATAATCTGATAGCTGTCTTCTACATAGGTCTTTCTTAATGATGACTCGCCAGGAATGCATTCATTTGTGTACTTCTCCGAGAATTTTCTCAGAGACGGATTTTCTAATTTCCACAAGGGAATGCCAGCATCAACAAATGCTTTGCACAAGTCCATTAAAAATTGTGACTTACGGCTGGAGCCAGCAACGTAGTTAGTAAGTAGACATGACTGTTCTCCTCCAAGCTTCGGTTTGTCAGCGGCACTTTTGTGTTTAGCTGTCTCTATATGTTGGATCACGAAGTATTTCTTCTCTGAATTTACTACCTTTTCACAGGCTTTACAGAATAATATAGAGCTGTCAGTGGAGAACACACTGCTCCCAAATTGCTGAACATAATCATTTAGTTTCTCCCTCCTCACATAATTCCTCAATCACTGTATACGCTCTCCCTATCACATCCCCCTCATTTATTATCTTTCGCCATGCACCCACATCTTCCCTAGCTTGCACACAAATCCATGGGTTACTCTCATCAATTATACCATCATACACATGCCCAACTCTCTTCACTTTATATGATGCATCCATACCATTCACAAAAATCATGCTTCCCTGCCCTTTTTTTCTATCATCACTCACTGGCCACTCAACATGCACCAATGCTGGGGTTCCCTTTTCCAGATTTACACTCTCAGATGCTCTCACCTCATACCCTTTTATTACCCTCATCCAATCTGATTCACTTCTCCCCACGTAGAATTCACACTTACCCAACTCATTCTTCCACTCAATCATACGTCTAGCAGGATGGATCACCAATCGGTTCTTTTTCAAAAACTCATACCCCAGAATCATGTCATACTTTTCACTCTCCTTATCAACCACATAAAGCACACATTCTTCCATTTCACACCCCATCACTTTCACTTTAATCTGCACCTCTCCCAACACTCGTACTGGAATGTTCCCAACCCCTTTAATTTCCCCCGTTACTCCCCAATTCACTCTTCCTAATTCATTCTCTTTACACAAACATCCAATTCCTTGCTTACTTATTAAATTAGGTGAACATCCTGTATCCACTAATGCCCTCCATGCACTCCCTCCCCATTCAACAGGAATAACCATACACTCTGCCTTTTTCTCACTCGCTCTCACTTCCTTATTCACTTGACACCATCCTGCTAATGCCTCAAATACACATTCATCATTCAGAGAAGCAGGGACCCCAACCCCAATGAGAGGCCCCTGCTCTATGCGTTTCCCGTACTGGGACCAGCTTCGCCATTTCCAGTGGCAGCACCCCCTTGAGGGCCCTGCCTCTGAGGTTGAGGAGCTGGCATGGCTGACACTGGCCGATTTCCTGCATGAGACACAGGACTCCCTCCCACTGGTGCTGGAGCACCCTGATGTTGGGCTTGACAGAACCGGGCAATATGCCCAAAGTTCCCACATGCCCTACATTCATACCCAGGTGTTCTGCATTCATACGCCATGTGTCCCATCTGCCCACATGCAAAACACGCACCCACTCTTCTTCTACAGGTCTCTATACTATGTCCCCCTCTACCGCAATATGCACACTAGGGTTATGACATTTTTATAACCTCATGTTCAGGTATCATAAATCGATGAACTTTTGCCCCCTGACAATGAAAATAACAGTTTTTTCAATATATTTTGAAAAAACTTCACCCCAAAATAAAAAATAAAAAATAAAAAATTAATAAAATAATAAATAGAAATTTGCATGTTTATTTCACAATTATTATACATAAACATATATTATATTATACAACATTATACCTATACAATACATATTAATTATACAAATACAATATTATACATTTACTCTATTATTGTTTTACTTATTGCTTAAAATACTAATATACTAATAATACTAATATACTATATTTGCTTTCAGGGTGACATTTTTTTTTAATGCTGAGGAATTAGGCCCTTTTTTATTGTTTTCAAGCAAAAGTTCATCGATTGATGATACAGGAAACAATATTTATGACAAAAAATTAAAAAGTCATAACCCTAATGCACACCCTCTCACATTCCCCATATTCCCTCCATTCACTGGCCCTCTTTGCTCATTCATTGTTGACTGGCCTTGAAGCCCTTGCCTTCTATACGTTTGCCCCAGCATTGGACCATTCATTCTGGGACCTGATGTGGGAGGAGGCCCTGGTTGTTGCATGGCCGACCCTCCATACACCCTTGTGAATTCATTCACAAAGTTAGCCAGCATTTCCATTGGGTTTTGGGCCATGGATGCTTTGCTAACTGGAGGGTGACCTGGCCTAGTATTTCTTAATGCTTCCGCATAACTAGGAAAAACAGGTACTTGTTCCTCCCTCATTGCTGTCCCCATTCGCACATCTGCTTCCCTATTACGCCCAATCCCACTCTCATACACTCGGTCCTCTAGCAATTCCAAGATTTCATGCCACTTCAAACGTGTCCCTCTCACTCTTACACATTCTTTCCTCTTAACATTCAAAAACTCCCTCACACTCTCAGGCACTGTCTCAATCAACTTTCTTACCAACCTTTTATTCTCATCTATCCCATCATCTCCAAATTTCTTTCTCGCGAAAGTTTCAAGTCTATATGCATACAAATCAATACTCTCCCCCTTCTGCATCCTTGCTCTCTCAAAATCATCCTTCTTTCGATATTTCACACCCCCTCTTATTCTTAACACTTGCTCCACCAATCTCTCCCTTAACACCTCATACTTCACAGGCACTCCTGAATTTACAACATTGTAAAACTCTAGCAACCTACCTTCCAAACAGTCACCCCTCTCTTTCACCCAATACTCAGGAGCATCTGGATACTTGCTCTTACAATAATGTTCATACTCTTTCAAAAACTCTTGTACATCTCTCCCACTATAAACATTAAATTTTTCAACCTTCAGAATCTCCCTAATTAAGATTCCCTTATGCACTCTTACACCCTCACTCGTATCACTCTCGGTTTCAGTCTCCCTCTCACTCTCATACATACTATCCTCAATGCTGGAATAGAGGGAGTCATCTGCGCTAACGCAGCGTTGAACCTTCTGAGAAGCCCTCTTACCAGATGCCCTCCGAGCCCCCTTCATTCCCGCCTTGCCCCTCTTAGCCTGCCCTTCCATCCTCTTACCTTTCTCCCTCTGATCCTCACCCTGAAGCTTCTTTTTACCCTCCTCAGGGGTGGAATGCACCATCACCTTGTAAGGTCTTTCTTCTTTCCCCTCACTCACACTTTCACTCCCTTCTCCTTCCAGGCCCCCTACTGCTACATCTTTTGGACATGCCCCTTTCTTACTACCAACACCCTTACTATTTTCCCCTTCAAAACCCCCCTTCCCTTCCTTTTTCTCTTTCCCATCAAGCTTGCCTTCCAACTCACTCATTCTCTTAACCATTGCCTTTAACCCATCATCCATCTCTTTCTTACCCTCAGTCATCCTTTCTTCCATCTCTTGACGACAAACTACTAATTCTTTACTCTGTTCCTCTAATCTACTTTGCAATTTCCCCAAAACATTCTCTAATTCTGCCTTCTGTAACTCTAACTGATGGTTCCTAGCCTTTTTACCTCTAATGCCTCCTCCATCTCCCTCAACCTCCTTTCTAACTCCTCCTTGGTAGGCATCTCTAAAGATGCTACCCTACTTCACTTCTACTCTACTACTACTACCCAACCTACAACTACCCTTTCACTCTTCTTCTATACAACCCAACCAGGAAACAACCCATTTTTCTGAGTGGAAGTCCCTGTTCGGGTGCCACTTATTTTATGTGTGGGATTCGGATTAACCTAACAGCCGCACCACGAATAAGAATTTTTCTTTTGTTTAAGACCTCCATGAAACCAGGCTGCTTACCTTGAAGGGTTGTTGGATCCAGGCTTGCTGCCCAGACCTCCAATTCCACGACTGCTGGCTCGTGCCACCAACAGTTTCTCATTTGTTTCACAGGTCTTGCCAGAATAGCTTCGTTCTCTTGGTCCAATAACGGTCTTCAGCCTCTCAGACAAATCCAGCCTGAATTTAGTTTCCTCCATTATGTTCTTTATTTTCTCTTGACAATTTACACACTTAAACTATTATTTTATTTTATTATTTACATTTCCACACACATGCCAATTGGTTCCCCCACTTCTCAAAACTCGAGTTTTCACACACACACCGACACTTTCAAACCTCAGAAGCGTCTCTTTTACTAAATTTGTTTATTCTTCTTTTTTTTTTCATTTGCTAAAATGTTAACATTAAACAAGTACTTTATTATCCATTTACTAACAGGGTTTAACAAGCAACCGTCCAACTCTCACTCTTTTTCCCATACTAATTTAATAAAACTGTTTTATTCCTCATTCCTTGTTTACAAGTTTACCATTTCTTTATATATAACTTATTGTTTATTCTTTTCGTTCATTAAAATATTAACATAACATATTAACATATAACATACTTATTCTTTATTTATTATCTTCTTACTATTTATTGTTTAAAATGTTTGTTTACTTATTTAATAATTATTAATTCTTTACTATTTATATGTATTTAAGACTTGTTGGTTATTCAATTCTTTCATTTGTTTGTTATTAACATTTACATATTACATTTAATATACTTACTTTTTTTTAAATTTTTGCTGGAAAGAGAGAGAGAACCATTAAAATCCCATCTATAACAAGTATTTCATTCAAAAATCAAAGAAATTTAATATATAAATAATAATAATCAAGGCCAGGGGGAAAGGGCTGAGAATGAAAAGGGGAAAGGGTTCACCCTCCACAATGCGGAAAAAGGTTTCGCACCAAATCTTGAGATGCGTTGTCTGCGAGTCCTTCAGTTCAAGCTTGCTTTGGCGGGCTGTTTTAGGGTACAAAGACGCTTTCCTTGTTTCAGGTTAATTGACCACGTGTCTTTCAGGAATGTTTGCTGATGGCATGGAAAGAAGAATTTGTCTGTCTACTTGTTGGTCTATTTCTTGTCAGTCTGCTACATATATATATACCGTAAGATGGGGTAACTGGGCACCTGCAGGGGTAACTGGGCACTACTAAGTTTAAGGTAAATTTCGTTATATAACAGTATGAATTTTTTCCATAAATTGTAAGTATCTACCTATGTAATAGGTATAGGTACCTAAAGAGGGGTTCCAGCACAGGTGAATCAGTGCTTAACACCCGACCATCTCAGATCTTGCTTATTTTTGGTGTATAAGGTAAGTTTGTACAAGAAAGCCAGCTGTGAAAGTTTCAGCTTTCTACGACCATTACTTCACGAGTTATGAAGGTCAGAAAAATCAAGGTTAAGGTCAAAATAGCTCAAGGTCGGCATCTTTGGATGCACCTCACACATTCACTAATTATCGTAACCATATGAAACTATATGTTTTTGGACTCAGAATGAGCTGTAGAATCCAAAAAATGCAACAAAAACAGCAATAGGAGAACAAATAAAAATGTTCACCCTTTTTTAAGGAACGAATTGACCCTTTGACCTTGAAGTTCACACATTTTGGGGAAACATTTCTTTACACAAAATGAAGTTCCACCATTGCACTTTTAATATAAACAATAAAAATGTATCTTATTCACCATCTATACTGTCTTAAAGAATTTTTCAAATTGGCTATTTTTCAAATTTCTGGCAAAATCGCCATATGTATATGCATATATGTACTGTACTGTTAAATAATATATTTTGTGAACATAAATTAATTACTTATTTTATGCCTTTCTTACAGATAAACAAGATGGGTAGAAAAGTTTGTGCTGATCCTCTTAGAAAACATAAGAAGAAGATCGAAAAAGCACTTGTGCCAGTCCGTAATACACTGCAAGGAATTCACGGATTAATATATGGAGATTACATTTGTAAAAATTGTGTTAATGATATCAATAAAATCAAAGCTGAAGACAAAAAAGTCTCTGATATTGTCTCAGATTCGAACTCAGACACTGATGCCACTGCCACAGAAAAACATTCCTCTGCCTATGGGTGTACTACTGAAATAATGTTTGAAGATTTCCAAGGAGATTTAGACAATTCTTCCAATGCTGAATGTGACACCAGTGAAGATCAATACAGTTATGATTATATATACGGTATTTACCAAATTCATATGCAATGTACATGTACATCTATAGGCCTACAGTTGATTAAAAAAAAGTTATAACAATTTATTTTATTTGTTTTTCAGAGGGTCTGTCACGAAAAGGGAGCTCTTCAAAGGCTGAAACAAAATTTGAAATGGCATCAACATCCCTGAAGAGAAAGCTAGAAACTTCATATGACAAGTTTTACACAAGAAAGTGAAGAAAAGCAATCTGTAGTACCTTCATTAAAGTATACTAAGCCTATATATAGATCATATGTTTGCATATAAATTTACTCAAACATGTATATCATTTTCGCAGGCATGCAGGAGTGATGCAAGCACTCAAGAATGCCTTCAGTGAGACGACTGACTACAAGAGGAAGATTCAAATACTAACACACTCACCATACACCATTCACAGAACAGCATCTTTCTTCAATGCATCTACAAGAATGGTTTCAACCAGCCGCAAAATAAAGAAAGAACATGGCATATTACCAGAAGTTCCACATATTAGCAAAGGTTGGGTTATAACAAAGAAAGAGAAGGAAGCAGTGTGCACTTTCTATGAATCAGATGAAATAAGCAGAATATGTCCAGGCAAGAAGGATTGTCTATCAATTAGGAATCATGAAGGAGAGAAGCAACTACAGCAGAAACGATTGGTGCTTGGTAATTTACGTGAGATTTTCGCTGTTTTCAAGGCAAATGACACTAATCCAAAAATAGGTTTCTCATCATTTGCTGCATTGAGACCCAAGTGGTGTGTCTTGGCAGGAGCTGGAGGAACACACACTGTGTGTGTCTGTACCTACCACCAAAATCCCAAACTTCAGCTATCAGCTTTGGGGGAAAAACAACTATCATATAAAGACCTCATTCTCTATGCAGTTTGTGACAGTGAAAAGGAAGAGTGTATGCTACAAAAATGTGCATTGTGTCCAGGAGAAGGTGTTATTGCATTCCTTGAAGGATTGGAATCTGTTCAGGATGCAGTCGGCACCATAATTACATACAAGCAGTGGACTTCCATGGATCGGACAACCCTTATTAACATCAGTGAATCCCTTGAAAACTTCATTAAGTCTTCGGCAACTAGAATTTGTGCACTAACAAGACACACTTATGTGGCTGATGCACAAGCAAGTTTCCTAAAAAAACTGAAAGCTAATCTGATGGTCACTGAAGGTATTTCCTAGGAGACTTCTCTGAAAACTACTCATTTATGTACAAGATGCTGCACAAGGTTACCATTGGGAAAATAGTCAGGCAACAGTTCATCCATTTGTGTTCAACTATAAAGTAAATGAAAATGATGTTGAAATTAAAGTTAAAAGTTATTGTTTCATTTCTGATGACATGAAACATAGTACAAACCTTGTCTTGCGTTCTTAAAGCAACTGATCCCATGATAAAAGAAGAGAGCTCAGGCTGGGAAGATTCATTACTTTACTGATGGTTGCGGAGGGCAGTATAAGAATAAATATAACTTCACCAATTTGTGTCACCACAAAGAGGACTTTGGACTGGATGCTGAATGGCACTTTTTTGCAACTTCACATGGCAAAAGTGCTTGTGATGGAGTCGGAGGCACAGCAAAAAGAATGATGGCTCGTGCCAGACTTCAACGTACATTTAAAGACCAAATTCTGACACCACTTGACATGATGAAATTTCTGGATGAGAAAGATACCAGCACAAAATTTGTATTTTTATCGAAACAAAATGTCCAGCAGACAACTGAATTCCTGGAAAATAGATATAAAAATTCTGTAACCATCCCAGGTACTCATAGATTTCATAGATTTGTGCCTATTAGTCATACCCAGTTGGAGGTTGGTGAGATTTCCTCAGGTCCTACAAAAATTATGACAGTTGTGCATCCATTGTTGAAAGATAATTTACATGAGCAAAAGCACATTTCAACTGAAGATATACAAGTTGGGGTATATGTAACTTGTAACTATGATAATAAAATTTGGTTTGGATTAGTGGTTGAAGTATCAGAAGAATTTGTAGAGCTAATTGCTATGTCTCAATTTGTGACAAATTTTATTGTCTTTTGATGAGTAATAATACATTTTTCCTGTAGATGTCCACAATTCACAGGAATTCAGACAAATGTAAGTACAAGTGTAAGTGCCAGCTGCATTTCAGTTATGAGCAACACCGTAACTTTGGACATTTGCTGTAAACAATGTATTTGCCTGATTTAGCTGAAACACACATCATTGTGTTCATTGACCATCCCTCAATACCCAATAGTAAGAAAAGTTCAATTGCTCTAATTAATAGAAAATGATGAGAAACATAACAATAAGTTGCTCCGAAATGTTACGAGTGACACTATGGAATGACCCTATAGCATTTGGCAACACTAAGTGGCCTTATAATATGTACTTATATATATAATATATATAATTCTCTATTTAGTGTTTCCATTTTCAATAAAATTAATCTGAAGGGGGTGGGGGGAGGCAATTTTTTTGTAGTGCTAACCTAAAAAAAAATCCAGACCCACACCCCCCCGCAAGACAAACGTGGCAACTCAAACAGGGTGACTGATTAGTGAATACCTAGAGCCCCTTACTTTTACAAACTTTCATAAACATTCTGAATTGTGTCTGTTCAACCAAGCCACCATCATGAGTATACCAATAACATGTATTTTTCATTATGGTCTCAAGAGGTCTCGAAAGGTCTCGGGGAGAAAAACTGAGACCATGTCTGTCGAGACCGAGATCGAGATCTAAATAGCGGAGACTGAGATTGAGATCTGCAAATTGGGTCTTGAGATCAGTCTCGAGACCGAGACCAATCTCAAGACCTACATCACTGATTCATTGCTTTCTGAAATAACATTTTCAGAAGACTGATTGTGATCACTCTCTTCACTTTGTGATGTTGATAGCAACTCTGGTCTCTGGGTCAATAATTTTCTACAGTTGTTACATAGTACAGTATTCCTTTGTAGTTTCCATTTACATCGATCATAGTGTGATTGGCTGATGGTTCTTATATCCTTCTCTCTCTTTTTCTTATGTTTTTGTAAAGGATCATCACAGTATCTAACCATTTTCCATTACTAAAAATACACAATTGCAAATCTCAAAAAGATATGATTTGACTCAAAATAAGCACATCTGTAATAAAAATAAGCATAATTAACAAACATTTGAGAGAGACTGCGTGAATATGAGTTATACATAGGATGTAAATATATCATTTGTAGTTCTCTATTTTAGTCTGCGAAAAAAAGTCAAAATTTCAATGTACAATGTACAAATGTCAATGTACATATTTTTTCAATGATTTTCAAAATATCTTGCAACTTGATACCCACATTTTTTATTGTTTGTATCTTTTAACAATTAATGGAAGTTTAATAAATTAAACAATTTTTTTGGATTTCACTGTCAGGGGGGGTGGGGGTAAAAAAAAAAAAAAGGGGGAGAAATTTTCATTATTGTTCTACACATTTGAATGTGGTATTATTTAATAGATCTCTTCATGCTGATTCTAAAAATGTATAGTTGTATAGGTCTACAAGAAGTTGTTTGCGAGTTATTGCCCACACTTATAGATCCCTGTGAGGAAAACAGAATGATGCTTGTTTCAACACTCTAGGTCATATGGTTCCGGAGATATGGTCCTCCAAATTTTGTAAAAAAAGGTCAATTTCCAAGGTCATACCATATTTCAACATGAAATATCTCGGCTCCTATTGCACTTACAGAGATCATTTAAACACTATTTTAAAGCTTTTAAGCAGATCTACAACTTTGTTTCTATTCATATTTTACCTCAGTGGTCAAAAAAAAAAAAGTTGATCTTATTTTTGACCTTTGACCTTGTGTAGGTCATTTGATGTCACAACCAATTTTTTTTCTCCTTTCACCCAATTTTGGGTACACATGTCTACCTTAACCTAAAACAAGATTTTTAGTGTTGATTAAGTTAGTACAGTACACTACAGCCATTTCAGTGGACCATACCCACCTCCATTTTGACCAAGTACCTTTTTCTACCAAACTTTGGAGCACCGTATCTTTGGAACTGTTTGAGCTAGTGTTGAGAAAAATACCATTAGATTTTTCTTACTGATATATATGATGTCTGCTAATTTTCAAAAAAATCAGTAATTACCTAACCTAACCTAACCCAGTTATATGGTTGAATAAGTATCCAGCCCTATTATACATTTTTTTTTTTTTTGTATATTTTCAGAGAATTATATAATATAGGTAATTTAAATTACATAATTAATTAATTTATATGGACATTCAAAAAGTGTGAAGAACTTCAAACTGCTATCCTGTTTAAAGGTAAAGCTATGTACGTATATAAGTACCTTATACTAGGCTATAGGTACTACCCTATAGAATAAGTTGTTTTAAGAGTTAGATGAGTTTTAATAGAATTACTTAAGTTTGTGTATTTATTCATTGTGTACAACAGTATGTACCATGTGAAAATAAGCTTATTTAAAACTTGGAGCAAGGATTTTTTTGGCATCTGTATTTATTCCGATCTGTAAATCAAACTGCACATTTTTTCTTCTGTAGACCTCTGAAACAAGATCAGTAGGTCCCAAATTTTATTTGTGCCATCTAAGCAAAAATAGCTTTTAACGGTTGGATACAATGAATAATTATAATTGTATTTTTAATTAATTGATCCTAATTTCCATTAATTGTAATTGATTCAAAATAAAATAAAAATAAAGGTAACTGTAATTGATTTTTGAGCTATAACTGATGTAATTGATCAATTAATGTCAATTGTTAAAAATTATACCCTTTGATAGTTTATTTAGTTATACGTAGATATAGATATATATTTCGATATATAGAATAGATAGTTATATTTGTGTAACTGTCATTGTAATTGATTCAGACAAAATTAATTGTAATTGCAATTGATCTTGAAATTGTGAAGTACAATACTAACTGTAATTAATTTGAAGAAAAATAAAAAAAATTGTAATTGTTTCCATTTTGTGGAATTGAACCCAACCCTGGCTTTTAAGCTACATGTGTTTTTTTTCTTTTAGATAAACATGGATTTCAGCAGTTGAATATGGGTAGGTTCTGTTGTGACCCATTTAAAACAAAAGGAAAGTGAAAAAAGGCATTTGTGCATTGACTAAAAATTTGATGATCAAAATCCTGAATTGAAACTAACAAATAATCATAAAGCATGGGCAACCTGTCGAAATATACTAGCAAATCATACATCCCCAATGCCTGAATGTGAACCACTTGAAAAATCACCATCCACCTCATCAAGTGCCCCATCTGAGCTAGAAACTGTTGGATGTAGTTGAAATGCAGTATGAGCTTAGTAAATTCAATGCTTCATTGGCCACACTTGATGAGACCCCAATAAAACCATGTAAACTCTCTGACAGCGCTGGCTATGCAAAGAGAAAGTTGAGGAAAGTAGTAGTAGTTGTGAAAAGAAAACTTGAACTTGCAACTAAACAACCAATTTCATGCAGAGACTCAGATGATACAGAACTGGAGATTCTTCAACAACTAAAAGAGAAATTTAATAAAGTGACAAGTCAAAGTGAAAAACTGACAATTCTTACTATCCTACCAAAAAGATGGACACAAGTAAAGATCAGAGAAGAATTTAAGTGCTCAGATTACATGGCTAGGCAAGCAAAGAGTTTGGTGAGGGAGATGGTAGTGCTTTCAACTCCTAATCCACGTTTGGGGAAATGCCTGAATAGTGAAACTGCTACCAAAGTAATTGACTTCTATCATTGGCCAGATGTGAGTAGACAAATGCCAAAGTTGAAAGACTGTTTCTGTAAAAGGAGCTGATGGTAGGTGGGAAAGAAAACAAAAATAAAATATATTGTAAATACCTAATAACTGACTTTTTTAAATATAAAGTTATGTTGATGCCTCTTTTTTCATGGTTTCACCCAGCTGGACAAGAATCAGTTCTTATAACTCAATTGGTAAAAATAAAGGAATAGATTATTTTAATATACATATTAAAAGGCAAATTGTCTTAAAAATAGCAGACATTATAGATCTGTGAAACAAATCTAATGGTACTTTTCTCAACACTCTAGCTCAAACAGTTCCAAAGAAACGGCGCTCCAAAGTTTGGTGGAAAAAGGTACTTGGTCAAAATGGAGGTAGGTATGGTCCACTGAAATGGCTGTAGCGTCTATACTAACTTAATCAACACTAAAAATCTTGTTCTAGGTTAAGGTAGACTTGTGTACCCAAAATTGGGTGAAAGGAGAAAAAAATTGGTTGTGACATCAAATTACCTACACAAGGTCAGGGCCGGCGCTAGGAAGTGCGGGGCCCAATTAGAAAATTGTTAGCGCCTAGCGGGGCCCTCTACCCTACAAAACCTGAAGATCGATGCTTTATGCTTCATGCAGTACGCCAGTCCCAGCCAAAAAGCGTTGAGGGCTTGAGGCTCCACCATTAGCCACAATGATATACTAAAAATTGAAAGCCCATATGAAAGTTTTAATGTTTTATTACAAGTCAAGATAATTACTGACATACTGTTTGTGCATAGGCCTTCTAAAAACAGACTTTTCTGGCTTTTTTATCATTGTCTTCATCAACTATAATTGGACACACTGTTTTTCATTTTCAGCTGCCTTAGCTTTGGCCAGTGCTCGTTTCTGATTGCCACTCAAATACTTTCGCCCTTTGTCTCTATCTCTGCTTGTGCTTGCCATGATGATGATGATGTAAGGGCTTTTTCAATTACTTTTCTTTTAAAAAAGCTAAACGGCGACGATAAACTGAAATTACAAAACAAAAAACAAAATCATTCACAATAAAGACTCCCTGGCACTGAAAAATAATAAAGATGTGCATGTATCAGGGTTTCGGAGCCGGTAAAAAAACTTCTGGCTCCGACTCCGGCTCCGGAGCAGAAATTTTTTACAGTCTGGCTCCGGCTCTTTTATAGTAAATTCTGTTAATTATAAAATAAATATCTAGATTTATATAACTAATTGTCCAATTTAAAATATTGCACAAAATATTTTATTATTAAATCACTTTAATACTCAAAATTTAAATTTCTTATGATTTTAAATTAGGCAAATATAATGATAGAATGAAGTTATTTAAATAACTAAAGGAAAATGATGAAAACTAAATGATATTAAATATTTATTAACAATGGTAGCTTATATAAATTAGAGAAACTTGCCTCCTAATTAGTTCAAAGTTCAAACTTAAGAATTCTCGTATGGAAAATAGTAACAATCAAACTTTCTGAGATAATATATGCATCTTTTTTTAAGTGTTGAAACTTGAAAGCTTCATGAAAGCCAACTTGGCTTGAAAAAGAGCTGAATATTTCAAAAAATTCAGTTTTTAAATTTTTAATAGATTATATTATTTACTTAAAAAGAGATTTTCTTTTAGTCAAAAAGTTTTGTAATTTAATTAACAAAGCAATTCAACTAAAAGTCAAAGTTCAAACTACTATACATATTATAAAGAAAATTTACAAAATCATTTACCCTACGCTTATAAAATCATACTACTCCTTGGATTAACAAATGAAACTAATGCAAAATTTTTTTTTATTCTAGCTAAGGTATAATCAACAACTAATTTTAAACATAAAATCAAGATATTCTTCTTGTAAATCTGTTTCCTTAAAATAATTGAAAATGAAAATTACTAAGTTTATTTATAATTTTTTTTTTAAAAAAAAGATGGCCTCAATTATATTTTTTTTAAGTGTCCTTAAATCAGACTTTATCTTAAAGTTCAAACTACATATTAAAAAATTAAAAAAGTTTGCAAATTCAATGATACAATTTACAGTATCATAAATCATAATACTCTTGTATTAAAAAATGAAAGCAAAATAATAACTTTTGCAGAAATTTTTACTAATGTAGCTAAGGTAGGAAACTAATTTTTAACATAAAATCAAGATATTCTCCTTGTAAAATCTGTTTCCATAAAAAAAATTATGAATTAAAATTATTATCTAAGTTTACTTATAAACATTTGTTCTTAAAAATAACATAGCCTCAACAATATCTTCTTTCATACGTGCCCTTAAATCAATTTTTAAAATTTTCAGCGCTGAAAATAGCCATTCAACACTGACTTGTGTGGAAGGCATAGCTACTAGAAGATTTGCAACATCTCTTATAACTTTAGGATACCTTTCTATTACTTGTTCAAAAGACAGTTTTGACGAACAGTCAAATTTTTCAATCTCAGGAAAAGATTCCTCAACTTGCAATTTGAGGTACACATTGGACTGAGAGGTGTATTAGTTCACTTCTAACGAGGACATTTTGATTTCTACCATGTTGAATATCAATAATTTTTTCAAAATCAAACTCGCTGACATCAGAAGTGGTGGGAAGGAGATGATGAATTTGATGATGCAATAATCTTGGTTCCACATTCCTCTCTTAATAGAGAGACTTTATTTGAAAGGTCTAGGTTACTTTTCATTCTGATTGCTATATTGCATAGGGCAATCCTTGGCTTTAACTACCTGTTCAGATGTTAATAAGCATCTATATCTAGGATCTATATAAACAGCAGCAAGCATACTTCATTATCAAGTAAAATATTTCTCTCCTTTCCATGGAACTTTTAATGTCATCAGCTTATGGTGCCTTCATCTTGGAAGAAAATACATCAAAGATTTCCACTCTTCAAAATTTGACAGGAGTCAAATCTTCACTTGAATTTTTTTTTGTTACTATATATGGCTGGTACAGTACTCTTTCCAATCTTCTTGCTTGTTCCACATTATTTCTGAAAGATTCACATTTGAATTTGCCATGTCCAAGATTACAGGTTTTAATTCTAATAAGCGCTCTATCATTATAAGTGCTGCCCATCGAGTAGGTTGATCTAAAATAGCAACCTTTGCCTGCACGTCTTTTAATTATTTCTTCCACTTTTGGGTTTTCTTGCTGCTACTACAACCTGTCTCAACTTACCTATGAGAGAGGTAGCATGTTTATCTCTCAATCCATCGCAAATAGCAAGTTGCAAGGTATGTGCACCACAACGCATGTGGGTTGATTCTGAGAAGTGTGAAATTTTCAGATACAATACTTCAATTTCTTCTACACAAGATGCCACTCCTGAGTGTCTGTTGAATCATCATCATGTTCACCAAATGTTTGTATATCTCTCTGAAGTTGCCTCTTGATTATCATTCAACTTCTCAACGTTTTAATCATATTTGATGCATTATCACTGACAATGCAGAGCACAAATTCTTTCAGTATGCCATACTCTTCCAGAGTTCTCATAATTAGATCATGCAGGTAGTCACTAGTTTGCTGAGCATGTGTATCTTTTACTGCTATAGTGTGGGTGAGGGATTTTATTATCATCATCAATAAATCAGAATTGATGGCAAAATAATGTGTCCATATTCGTGTGCAACCATCAACTTTTAAATATATGAAGCGCCCTTTTAATTGCTCTTTGAGAGCAAATTTTTTCTTCTTTTGATTTTTTCTATCACTAAATGACGGATATTGTCTTTATCTAAACTAATCTTGATTTCTGAGCCATTTCTTCTAGTAGACTGCGCATAGCTGGCTTTTCAAACATAGATAGAGGCATAGAATCTTTAACAACTAACTCAATTATGCTATTTTTAAAATTATCTGTAGTCATTGAGATAGTGACTTTTTGAGACATCAAAAATTTAGTAATGTTTGCTGGTTTGCTTTAGTTTTTGAACTGGCAGAAGTACTGGGTCTTGAAAGCTCAAGCATTTGCTTCTTTTCTTCATCATTTTTGATATTTCAGGATGTATCGACTCAAGTGTCTTTTCAAATTATATGCTCTTGAGGAACATCAGGCTTTTTGCTTGAGGCTTGGTAATTTTAGTTCCACGCTTGAAATATTCCGAAGCATCAGAAGCTTCACAAATACAAACATAGTGTTTCTTATCTGAACTTTCAGTAAAATACTTGAATATATCAGACTTCTTTATTGAATCTCTATCCATTATGAAGGGTCATAGACTGATAATTATAATTAAAGAATCAAGTACAAATTACAAAGAATCTTGAAAAAAAAAAATTAGCAATACAAGATAATTGACCTAAAAATAAAATAGTTCATCCAAGTCAGAAGGACCAACCTTAATACAGTATGTATCTAGTAGTTACCTACTTAGATAAATAGTTAGTACCTACCTACCTAAGGTCTCCACCGCCATAAAAAAAATTTTACCTATATAATTAAGTGTTGTTAAGACAAATCTTCCCAAATATTTAATGGTTAAAAAATGGAAATTTGCAGATTATTCCTGCAACTCCCACACCTCCATAAAATCCAAGAATCCTATGGTACCATTTTTCGTAATATATTACAAGAATTATAATTTGCAACTAAACCTATATTTAACAAATAACAATTTAGGTAGCAATATATCGCCCGGAGCCAGACCATGGAGCCGTATTTTCAAGGTTTCTGGCTCTGGCTCCGGCTCCAGGTAAGCAAAATTCACTGGCTCCACCGACTCCGGCTCCGAAACCCTGGCATGTATGCATCTAATGATTAAAGCAAAAGATTTCATGATTTTTAAAAGCCTGGGAGTAAGAAGAAAAGCGCAGGGGGCAAAAGAACAAGCTCTAGTAAATAGAAATATAAATGCTCTCTATGATAATGAGGCAAAAACTAGTTAATTTAATATGTAGGATCTACTTACCACCACGTTTCTCTGTTACATGCAGGCTTAAGACACTTCAAGTTTGCAGTTTGGACATATAAACAATTTGGACATATTTAACAAACAACACAACTTTACATTCCAAGCTTTATGTTATATAATCTCATTAACAGCGCTCTTTCTGTGTTGAGGGTTTGAATATCGTCCACAAATTACCTTTTTTTTTTAAAAGCTAAACGGCGATGATAAACTGAAATTACAAAACAAATAAACAAACGATTAGCAATAAAACATTGAAACATAGATATACGAGGATGGACTGAATAGTTTCACTGCCTTCACAGTAACAAGAAACTTCGTGCACACTGGACACTCATTAATTCATGTAGCGTCCCCCACTCGAGCGCGTGCGCGGGGTCCCCTCGGGGCGCAGGGCCCAATTTGAACAAATCTGTCTAATCGGCTTAAAACCGGCCCTGCACAAGGTCAAAGGTCAAAAATAAGATCAACTTTTTTTTTTTACCACTGAGGTAAAATATAAATAGAAACAAAGTTGTAGATCTGTTTAAAAGCTTTAAAAGTGTTTAAATGGTCTCTGTAAGTGCAATAGGAGCTGAGATATTTCATGTTGAAATATGGTACCTATGACCTTGGAAATTGACCTTGTTTTACAAAATTTGAATGGCCATATCTCTGGAACCATATGACCTAGTGTTGAAACAAGTGCCATTCTGTTTTTCTCACCAAGATATATAAGTGTGCTAATTTTCAAAAAAATTGGTAATGGTCACGTTTTTTCAACCCAAAATTCCGTTGAACTGACATGGAATGACCCAAATGGAAATTGTCCTGGAAGTCATGTGTTGGTATTTGTATGGATAGGGCTCCATCCATGATCAGATCAATCAAAGGATTCACTACACTTGTAAAAAAGGAAAATCCAAATGCTATATTCACTCACTGCTTTTTATATAGGGAAGTATTTGTTTCAAAGACATTAGGAATTGAATTAAAAAATGTACTAGATCAAGTTGTTGAAATGGTTAATTTCGTGAAAATGAGGCCATTAAAAACACACACCTTCGAAAACCTTTGCAAAGATATGGATGCACAATACGAATGTTTAATTTTACATACTGAAGTTCGATGGTTGTCAAGCAGGAAGGTTTTATGTCGCGTATATGAGCTGAAAAAAGAGCTGCTAACTTTTTTTGAAGGAGAAGGAAACAAAAAATTTTGTGAATATCTTAGTTGTGAGATTTGGTGCACCAAACTGGCATATTTAGCAGAGATATTCAAACAGCTTAATAGTCTGAGCACCAGTATGCAGGAGAAAAATGAAAACATTCTTACGTCTACTGATAAGTTAATGACATTTCAGAAAAAATAGTCATTTAGAAAAATGCAATTAAAAATGGTAATTTTGAAATGTTTCCTCTGATCTCTGAAACTCATTCAAGGAAATTCCTCTCATAGTTGATCATTTAACAATGTTGGAAGGCAATATGCAACGATATTTCCCATCATTAAATACAGAAAAATATGATTGGATCAGGAACCCATTCATTCTCATTTCCACTAATTTTGATTTGAAAATATCTGAACAAGAAGAGTTGGCATCCATTTCAACTGATCATAGTCTGAAGATCAAACATGCAGAATCTCCTCTAGATACTTTTTGGATTTCCATTATGAATGAATATCCTGAAATTTCAAAAAAAGCTTTAGCTGTTTTGATGCAGTTTTCTACTTCATATCTCTATGAATTGGGATTTTCATCACTTACAACCATTAAATGTAAAAAAAGAGAAAGACTGCTGCGATGAAGATGATATGAGTGTTTGCCTATCATACATACGCCCAAACATTGATGAAATAAAAAAAACACCAAGCTCAAGTGTATCATTAATAATAGTGAATAATTAAATAAGGTAAGTTAAAGGAAAGTTAGTTATAGGGATTTTAAAGTATTATTTTACATCTTGTACTAGTATTTTTCTATATATATTTTGAGTACCATGACGTGCAATATTTTTTGCCTCAAAAGTGTGCTGCAATCATCAAAAGGAATCAGAACCACTGATTTAGAGGATGAAATTTCCAATATTTTATTGTTTTATCACTTCACATACGGTAACTTGTTATTTTTTCACAAGGGTTAAGTTCTCATGTAAAAAGAGTAACTGCTCTTATATTCAGGAGAGAGCCAATTTCTAGCAGCACTGGCAATGTTCCCTCCAATACTGAACATGCGTTCGCTTGCAAATGTTGTTGATGGCGCTCCCAAATATCTCTGAGCTAAGAATATACATACTTTATCACTGCCTTTGTAAATTGTATGGAGATCTTTACTAAACACTAGTACTTAGAATACCACCAATCATGAAACAAGCAAATATTACTCCAATCTACAAAGGTGGCAAAGGAAGGAAGCCAAGAACTATAGACCCATATCCTTAACTTCCCATATTATCAAAATATTTGAGAAAATCTTGAAAAGCCACATTGTCAACACGAATGGCACGTCATAATTCTATCACAAACACCACTAAACTGAATTCAATTAGAAAAAAAAATAGCCAGAACAAAACCCAACCAACTAATTAACTTGCATAGCGAAAAAATAGCCCAATGAGGAAAAATATTTTATGAAAAAAAGTACAGTATAGCCAAAACAGGAAATATATTTTATTAAAAAAAGTACATTTGAACAAATTTGCACAACATAAGATACCGTATTTGACGGCTTACAAGACGCTGCACCGTGAAAGACGCACCTTAATTTTGGAAAGGTAAATTCAAGAAAAAAAGTTTTTGATGCACTTTATTGTTAATACAATGGATATGTAAAATTCAATAAAAAGAAAACCCAAAAGCAATAAAAAAAGATAATATGATTATTACTCTTATTATTTGTTATTAATCAACTTCAGATTAATATATAAGGTATTTATAAGGAAAAAAAGTGAGTCTTATAAGCCGACAAATATGGTATATATTTTCTTAGTTTTGAATGGCAATTCAATATATTGTAATGTTTTAACTGCACGTGAGTGGGTTAAAAGATGAATATTAACCCCAATTTTTACAAAACTAATTAATTATCAATTTAAAACTAAAGATAATTACATATATACTTAGGAGGAAAAGTGTAGGTGTGGCTGTAAAGACCGTACAGTAATGTAGAAATGTGTGTGCACCCATTTAAAGGTGTTTGTGGGACAAGTGAAGATCATGAGTTTTTCAATACCTCGCAGTACTATCGGGGGCACCGCTCAGCAGAGAAATCTCTTTAAATGGGGTGTGTAAGGACAGAGTATCCCCTAACGCAAGATGCTGCCTCCCTATATCCCACAACACTTGTGTTGAGCTGTGGATCTATCACCTAAGTGCACATAATATATATGAAATAAACTAGTACCATTCATGCAATAAAAATGGGCTTAAACACTATCACCAGATGTCCCTTGCAGACATCAAACTATCCAACCTTCTTTTGAAAGAATCAAGTGTATCTGATGAAGTCACCACTTCTTCTGTCAGACTGTTCCAAAACTTAATTACTCTGTTTGTGAAACTATGTTTTCTTAAATTTGTTCTACATCTTGGCTTAAATAATTTCATACTATGACCTCTAGTCTGGTTATTGTGATCTTTAATGAAAAGAGAATCAAAATCTATCTTATCCAACCCTTTTATCATTTTATACACCTCTATCATATCACCCCTTAACCACCACCTTTTTAATGAGAGCATGTTTAGATACGCCAGTCTTTCCTTATATGTCAATTGTCTTAGAGATTGGATCATTCTTGTTGCTCATTTCTGTACTCTTTCCAGTTTTTCAATATCTTGTATCAAATAGGGACTATTAAATTGAATACAGTATTCAAGGAGGGGTCTCACATATGAAATGTATAGTTGCTTTATAATATTGAGTGATTTGTATTCAATGTGTGTCTGCATGAAATTGAGTCTAGCATTTGCTTTATTTCTGATTTCCATACAGTGATTTGAGGGTTTAAGTTCATTAGTCACAGTGACACCCAAGTCTTTCTCTTTATCATCATTTTTAATCCAAATTCCATTCATATTGTATTCAAATTCTGGATTTTTTGGCCCAATATGCATAACCTTGCACTTATCAACATTAAATCTCATCCCCCACTTATCTGCCCAGGCTGTCACTCTAAGTCTTTTTGTATTGTCATTGCTCTTGCTACACTGACTTAACATTATGGCCTAATTTTGTATCATTAGCAAATTTTGAGGTTTTACATGATAGGCCCTTCTCTAGATCATTTATATAGACAACAAAAAGCAGAGGTCCCAGCACAGACCCATGTGGGACTCCGCTCAATATGGGTCTCCAAGTAGACTTATTTCCATTTAGATGAACTCTGTTTTCTGTTTCTCAGCCATTCTTCTATCCAGTCAGCTATATGACCTCTTATACCATGGGCTCTAACTTTTACCAACAATCTTGCATGAGGAACAGTATCAAATGCCTTTGCAAAATCTAAGTATACTATATCTACTGGCTCTTTATTATCCAAATGCAATAGGACTCCATCATAAAATTCAATCAAGTTGGTGAGACAGGACCTTCCATTTCGAAAGCCATGCTGACTATCATTTATAAGGTTGCACCCTTCAAGGAACTCAGTAACTTTACCTCTAATGATACTTTCGAGTAATTTGCAAATAATGGAGGTGAGGGCTGATGGGTCTGTAGTTTTTTGCCAAGTTTCTATTTCCTTTTTTAAAGATTGGAGCCACATTTGCTTTCTTCCAATCCTTTGGAATTTCAGTACATATCAATGATTTATTAAAAATAATTTCTAGTGCCTGTGCTATATTCTTTTTGGCAACTTTTATGACTATTGGATGCATTTCATCTGGCCCTGGAGATTTTTCCATTTTTAATTTATCTATTGCTTTTAGGATATCTAGTTTTGTTACCCTTAATTCCTTGTCCTGGTAGTATAAGATCAGGAATATTATTTAAATTTTCATTTGTGAATACTGATGAGAAGTATTTGTTTAGTTCTTCAGTTATTTCAAGACATCATTTATAGTTTTATCATCTATATGGAGGGGGCCAATTTTCTTTTTCACTTTACTTTTCAAATTGAAGTGACTGAAAAACTTCTTAGGATTGTTTTTTGAATTCTTGGCTAGGCTTTTTTCCAGGTCTCATTTGCTATCTCTGATTGCTTTCTTGCAAATGCTTCTTTTACTTTTATATATTTCGGAGTCTGTGCCATTTTTAGCTCTTTTGAATTTATGAAATGCTTTTGTTTTTTCTCTGATTGCTCTTTTTACATTGTAGTTTATCCAAGGTTGTTTTTTTATTTTTTCCAGTTCTGATTTTACACTGTGGGATATGCTTCCTTTGTATGTTCATTATTATACTTTTAAATTTTTCCCACATACTAGTTACTGTCTGTTCAGGTTGTAGAATATCTGTCCAATTTATTAGACACACATCATTTACTAGTCCATTTATATTTCCTCTTTTAAAATCTGGGATTTCTATTTTATTTTCACTAGGTCTTGAATTACAAACAATATTAAACCGAAGGATACAATGATCACCTGAACCTAGTGTTTCTGAAACTGAGATATCCTGGAAGGTATCTGGATTATTTGTTAGAATTAAATCTAGAATGACATCGGCCCTGGTTGGCTCCTTTATTAACTGGGTTAAACCGTTCTCAATTATACAGTCTAAGAATCTCTCATTACTTTCTGGTGTTTGTAATATTTCCCAGTCTATATGCCTATAATTGAAATCTCCAATAATAATAATATTGCTTGTCATTGCTTTATTTATTTCATCAATAAGTTTGTTTTCTACATACAGTCGTCCCTCAGTATCCGCGGGGATTGGTTCCAGGACCCCCCGCGGATGCTCAAGTCCCTTGTATAAAATGGCGTAGTACAGTCAACCCTCGCTATAACAGACCCCGTTAGAGCGGATATCGATAAACCGGACACACCACTGACGACGTTAACCAGGAAAAGAAGAAGTGTGTGACCCTGTCGGTGATCCAGAAGCTGGAATTAATCAAGAAGTTAGAGGTGGGTGCTTCGGTGGCCAAGGTGTGCGCAGAGTATGGCGTGAAAAAGCAAACTGTTTCCGACATTCGTAAGGCCAAGGACAAGCTAACTTTTATATTTTTATTATATTTCATTATTTTCTGTATCATTTATCATGTATCGTGTTCAGCAGACAGTGCACAGTACTGTATATAGTATCTCCATTACCGTATCATATACGTATACCGTAGGTTACCACTACCGTCGGTTATATCGGACAATCGGCTATCTATAACGGACACCTTTTCCCCCCTATTAGTCCGTTATAACGAGGGTTGACTGTATTTGCATATAACCTACGCACATCCTCCCGTATACTTTAAATCATCTCTAGATTACTTATAATACCTAATACAATGTAAATGCTATGTAAATAGTTGTTATACTGTATTGTTTAGGGAATAATGACAAGAAAAAAAAGTCTGTACATGTTCAGTACAGACGCAACCATCGTAGGCCTAACTACATAGTACACATCAGCAACAACGTAACATTTTCTTTCTTTCAACACTTACAGATTGCTTGTTTAATGACCTGAAAGAGAAATACATAGAATAAAACACAGAATATTTAAAATACAAGTACATATTCTTCTTCTTCCTCAGCATAATTAATCCTATTTTTATATGAGGTTGCTGTTTAAGGTGAGTCGCCTCCATCTTGGTTCTTGACTCATCTCATTTGGTTGTGGCGTGGGTTTTTACGGCCGGATGCCCTTCCTGACACCAACCCTCCCCCTTTATCCGGGCTTGGGACCGTCCGGAGAATAAGCTGACTATCCTTGCCTCCGGTTGCTGTTGAGACATTAGTAGTAGTCTCGTAATACCTTCCAAAAATCTACTTTTGGAAATAATTAGTGATGGGACGATACCAAAATTTTTAACGATTCCGATTCCACTAAAAAGTCTCGATTCCGATACGATTCTCGATTCTAATTCCGATTCTCAATATTTTTAAATATAATTCTATACCGTACTTGTTTTTCTGGAAATTGTCATATTTTACTCTGGTAAGATTAACTATTTACATTATGAGTATGGTAATATAAATTATAAAAGATTGGTTTAAAAATAAAAATCAACTGTAAGTTGTAACAATTCATTTTAATCTTCTTGATTACACATCATGGATATACATGTTTTAATGTATAGCTACAATATAATAAAAATAAAATTTGTTATCCTTTTTCATTTAAATTTTAAAGTTTACATTGCAAAACTGGTTCAATTAAAAGTTAAAGAATCGTTTTAAGAATCGGAAATCATGGTACAATTCTCTCGATTCCGATTCCTGAAAAATACTCGATTCTTCCGATTCTTGATTCCAATTCCAATTAATCGTCCCATCACTAGAAATAATCTCCTCTGGAGTCATGAACTTAATTTCTATATGGATAAAAGTTGTTGAAAATAGGCTATTTATTGTCTATGTTCTTTTTATAGTTTATATCAGGGTAAAAGTTGTTGTTTCAATATCTATTTTTGTCGTTGATTAAATTATTTGAGATCTAATAGGCATTTCATTTCTGTTTGTTTCGACGTTTTCTTGTGTTTTAAATTTTCATGTAGTGAATCAGTAAAATAAAGGTGCATATCTTCGATCTTCTGAATTGCTAAACCCTTGTTTGCACGTTGTTTCTCAGATAATCGGAAGCCTTCTGTAGTTCTTAGTCTATATGCTGAAAATGTGTTAAAGAATGGGAAATATCGTCAGTGTTTCATCTTGGCTTACTGTATGTTATCTTTCTTTGTAACTATAACTTTATGTGACACAGATGAAGAAGTCACCAAAGCCTACCTTCCTAAGCTCCCTTCCTTTGCCATATAGAAAATATAATTATAAATAGAGAAAATATAAATTTATTCTCTCAATGCTCAAGCAACGAGTGCTGGAAAGAGACTGAGGATCTGTGAAATGGCGGGAGGCTACAGCAGGGTATGCCTACACATCACTTCATTCACGTGGATTCAGCGTAGTGCTCGGCGCACGGCAAATTCAAGTTTTGCTTTTTGGAACTTTCTGGAATTTTTTTTTTTTTAATATTTTCAATCCGCGGTTGGTTGAATCCACAGATGCGGAACCCGCGGATATGGAGGGCCGACTGTACTTATTTTCTTCTCTACTTTTGGGGATTCCTCGAACTGAACATCCCTCAGGTGGTCTATAGATACCCCGTATCCTGATTTTCCTGGCATTTTTATGCCCAATATCTATCCACACAGATTCAACTATTTCTTCTTTAACAGAGGTAACTTCAACTGGATTCAGATTTGTCTTGGCATAAAAAAATACTCTGCCACCCTCTGAATATTTACGTTCGTAATAAAAAAGTTCATAGCCATCAATTTCATAAGTAATGGTATTATCTCTCTCACTAAATGGACTATTTGGTATCATACTGAATTTTGTCCAAGTTTCAGTAACAATCATAATATCAGGATTTTCAATATGTACCATATGTATGCCTTGAATTCATTTATTTCATCTTGGATATTTCTTGCATTTACATAGAAAAGTGACAAAGAACCCATGGAATATTTTACTTGTAATTTAGTCTGGTTCTTGTTCTGTGATGGTATATTATTTGCATCTCTCTTACTTTCTTTGTCGACCTTTTTCTTTTGAGTTTTAATTATATTTTTTATTAGTTTATTATTATCAAGAGTATTGGTATTTGTACTAATTTGGCCTATTCCTTTAGTTTTTAGTCAATTATATAATGCAATCTTTGATAGTAAATCAGTCCCTTTACTATTAAGGTAAACTCCATCTTTGTTATAGAACACTCTTTTTTTGTAAAATTTATTCCACAGTTTGATATATGTAATTTCCATGCTCTGACATAGTGTCTTGAGCCTACTATTTATATATAGTGCTTGCGAGTACCACTTATTATTCTCATGTATCCTGGGAATTATACCTGTGATAGATGTTTTAAGGTTAGGTCTCCGTTCCTTTAACTTCATTAATAGCTATTTATATGACTATGATTTCTTCGGAGTGCTTACCCTTTATATCATTTCCACCTACATGTATAACCATATTCTTTGGTTATACATGCAAGATTGTTGGTAAAAGTTAGAGCCCATGGTATAATAGGTCATATAGCTGACTGGATAGAAG
Source organism: Bathynomus jamesi (assembly GCA_023014485.1). Taxonomy (NCBI): domain Eukaryota; kingdom Metazoa; phylum Arthropoda; class Malacostraca; order Isopoda; family Cirolanidae; genus Bathynomus; species Bathynomus jamesi. The sequence continues at coordinate 405,329 of JAJOZX010001792.1, read as the reverse complement.
AATGGCTGAGAAATAGAAAACAGAGTTCATTTAAATGGAAATAAGTCTACTTGGAGACCCGTATTGAGCGGAGTCCCACAGGGGTCTGTTCTGGGACCTCTGCTTTTTGTTGTCTATATAAATGATCTAGAGAAGGGCCTATCATGTAAAACCTCAAAATTTGCTGATGATACAAAATTAGGCCATAATGTTAAGTCAGTAGCAGGAGCAATGACAATACAAAAAGACTTAGACAGAGTAACAGCCTGGGCAGATAAGTGGGAGATAAAATTTAATGTTGATAAGTGCAAGGTTATGCATATTGGGCAAAAAAATCCAGAATTTGAATACAATATGAATGGAATTTGGATTAAAAATGATGATAAAGAGAAAGACTTGGGTGTCACTGTGACTAATGAACTTAAACCCTCAAATCACTGTATGGTAATCAGAAATAAAGCAAATGCTAGACTCAATCTCATGCACACACACATTGAATACAAATCACTAGTGATGGGACGATTAATCGGAATCGGAATCGAGAATTGGAAGAATCGAGCATTTTTCAGGAATCGGAATCAGAATCGAGAGAATTGTACCATGATTTCCGATTCTTAAAACGATTCTTTAACTTTTAATTGAACCAGTTTTGCAATGTAAACTTTAAAATTTAAATGAAAGAGGATAACAAATTTTATTTTTATTGTATTGTAGCTATACATTAAAACATGTATATCCATGATGTGTAACCAAGAAGATTAAAATGAATTGTTACAACTGACAGTTAATTTTTATTTTTAAACCAATCTATTATAATTTATAATTTATATTACCATACTCATAATGTAAATAGTTAATCTTACCAGAGTAAAATATGACAATTTCCAGAAAAACAAGTATAGAATTATATTTAAAAATATTGAGAATCGGAATCAAGACTTTTTAGTGGTATCAGAATCGGAATCGGAATCGTTAAAAATTTTGGTATTGTCCCATCACTACAAATCACCCAATATTATAAAGCAACTATGCATTTCATATGTGAGACCCCTCCTCAAATACTGCATTCAATTTAATAGTCCCTATTTGATACAAGATATTGAAAAACTGGAAAAAGTACAGAAACGAGTAACACGAATGATCCCATCTCTAAGACAATTGACATATAAGGAAAGACTGGTGTATCTAAGCATGTTCTCATTAAAAAGGAGGAGGTTAAGAGGTGATATGATAAAGGTGTATAAAATGATAAAAGGGTTGGATAAAATAGATTTTGAGTCTCTTTTCATTAAAGATCACAATAACCAGACTAGAGGTCATAGTATGAAATTATTTAAGCCAAGATGTAGAACAAATTTAAGAAAACATAGTTTTACAAACAGAGTAATTAAGTTTTGGAACAGTCTGACAGAAGATGTGGTGACTTCAGATACACTTGATTCTTTCAAAAGAAGGTTGGATAGTTTGATGTATGCAAGGGACATCTGGTGGTGGTGTTTAAGCCCATTTTTATTGCATGAATGGTACTAGTTTATTTCATATATATTATGTGCATTTGGGTGATAGATCCCACAGCTCAACACAGGTATTGTGGGATTAGGGAGGCAGCATCTTGGGTTAGGGGATACTCTCTGTCCTTACACACCCTATTTAACCCATCACGGCTTTTTCAAACGATGCATAAATATTCCTGGAAATTCCTGGAATTGCATACCTTTCCAGTTTTTTTTTTTGCAATGATCGGATTGTTCTTGCTAGATATATATTATTATGCATCATTTTAATGAGAAAGAAATGTACTTCAATATTATGTTTATTAAATTCTCCTAAAATAATTATATAAGACCAAAGTAATGGTCTGACGTTGGAAGAAAAAAAAAAGTAGAGAAATTTAGTCTTGGAGGCCTCTTAGCTAGACAAGTTTCCCATCAAAATTAGTTTTCTTTACTCATTTAGCTCAAAATTTTATGGGTAACTTGCATATCTGAAAAGAAAATGAGTTTCACTGTCTCAATAAATATAAAGTAATGATTTTTGAAAGCGCTCTCGCTATTGGCCTATCCTAAAGTATTGATACCTACACCCCAATACACTTGAATCATTACACACGATGTCAGTATCACTTTCACTTCAAGACATTATTGTATAGAAATAAGGTAACGCAAGTACTACAAAAATAAATAAAAGTACCCACAAACAAATCTGTAATGAAAAAAAAAAAAAGGCAAAACAGACCGCGTGACCCTGAACCAATTAGCGGCCATTTTTATTATACTATGGATTTCACGACCCTAAACCAATTGGGAGTCAGTTTTCTTAGATTCTACTCGTTTCAGCTGATTAATTCTTACTTACAATTGGTCAGAAATGGTGGAAGACACGCCTACATATTCAAAATTAACCAATTATGGCATAATTTGTGACTTACGTGTTAATGACATTCGCGTCTCTTACAGCGATGCGAAGATCTATGGAACGAACGAAGCGTCGTTTTCCGCGATGCGAAGATTTGATGGGTTAAAGAGATTCCTCTGCCAAGCAGTGCCCCCCATAGTACTGTGAGGTATTGAAAAACTCATGATCTTCACTTGCCTCACAAACACCTTTAAATGGGAGACCCAAAATGGGTGCACACACATTTCTACATTACTGTACAATCTTTACAGCCACACCTACACTTTTCCTCCTAAGTATATATATTGTAATGTATATGGATGTAAATTGTGACTTGGTCCGCAATTGATGTAGACCGTGACTTGTTTTTGGTTGGCACGGTACTGGTATTGATGGGTACCATAATGAAATTGACTGGATTCTTTGGATCGGATATATTTGCATGTCAGTTATAAATATAGTGTGTAACATATTTGTGGATAGTAGCCTATTATGACTTTGATCTTCTGGATCCAGAGATTCTATCTTTAGTTTTAAATTGATATTTAATTAGTTTTGTAAAAATTGGTTATTGCCAATGTACAGGCAGTTTTTACATAGTGGAGCCACCTCGATGGGCCAAAGTGGCCCCTAGTGTGCCCACTATAAAAATTTCTTATGTTCTTAGTGGGAGTCTTACCTTGTGGTTAGGCTAGGCTATCAGAATAAGTTAAGCTAGGCCTGTACAAACAAGTACAGGTAACACGGAGTGATCTTATTCCAGTCAAAAAAACAATTCCAAAATGCAGGATCAATCTCAACTGCAGCCCTGGAAAAAATTTTCAACACCACACTCCTGGTTTCTGTGATAAATAATTTGAACTTTTTTGCTAACAAAAATTGCTTGTTAACAAGCAATTGCACAACATAAGATATATATTTTCCTAGTCAGTTTTGAATGGCAATTCAATATATTGTACTGTTTTAACCGCGCGTGAGCGGGTTAAAAGACGAATATTAACCAAATCGGTTGTTGCCAATTTGATCCGAAGTCTTATTAAACTTATGAAGAATCCAAAAATCCAACCAATTTAACCAAGTACATATTCGAAAATTGCGCGTTAGTCAGTCTGGTCAGACAACATCACTTAACCACATTCACAGCATAGTCCCTGAGTGACTGTGGTCACAGCGTAGGTATATATACAGTTTTACTTGACTTGACTTGATGTTTTATTGCTGACTTAGGGTCCTTTTAAATAGTCCCATGATCAGCAAGACTATAAATTAAAGCAATTTCGGTAATTGTTAAATTATTGCAAGATGAAAAATAGAAAACAGGAGTTAGCACAATGCAGCATATAGTATACGAGATAATAACCATATAATTATATGTATATAACGTGTGGTACAAGTAATTTGATAAATTAGGTAATATGGTACAGTATGTGTTGTAGCAACGTTAAATGCGTTTGATATAACCAGAGTCTTTTAGAAATATTAATAGAGTCTTTTGGATTTGATATTGTAGAGGGGGACTGAAGCCACCACCTCCAAGGAGAATTTGTAGTGTCATGTTCTTGACACCTAGTTTAGATAGTTTGTGCTGCATTTTCGTTCTTAGCGAGTGGTATTTCCAACAAGTGAAGAGAATATGAGGAACAGTTTTCTGGAACATGGCAAGAAACACAAAATGGGGAGTTTGCTATACCTAGCCTATAAAAATGGTCATTTAGGCCTGTGTGTTGCACCCTCAGGCGTGTCAACACTACTTCAGATCGTCGGCAAGATATTGATGCCCAAGGCCAGGTCTCCAATCTTTTTTTATAAGACCAAGAGGTGTTAGGGTCCTGTTCCTTTGCCAGGTTTCTCTCCTTTCCTGTTCCAAGACATTTTTGGCATGAAGAAGAAGATCAGATAGAGGAACTGGTCTGATTGTTATGCGGGGAAGTGAATGCCACAGTTTTTCTTGTGTTGGACTTTGGGGATTTTCGGCGAAAATCTGTTTGTGAACAGTACTGCCCGACTGCGGTCATCGATTTGACTTCTGACATTTTCAGCTTGCGCAGAAATCTGTTTGAGTCAGCAAGCAATTACTAACTTGCTCGGTTGCTCAGTGACTCTTGACTCCGTTACCTACCCAAAAGCAGAGCCACTAGGTTGTCCCAGTTGTCCATGTACAGAAAAACTTAACCCATCTACTAAAATAAAATAAGGGAGCTTTTCCAAAATTTGGACTGTTTCCGATGTTTTGAAAATAAGATATTTAATGTAGATTTTTACGCTGATTTCAAAAATGTAAGTTTTTTTTTTTGAGAAATGAGTGGTTCAAAAGTTATGTTTGTCATTGTAATTTTGTATTAGGTCAAAAACTATAACAATACAACTGAAAACTAATACAAGAGTTATTGTATTCTTTAGTAATATTGGCTCATGTCACTAAGTATATGTGTGAATAGATTTCGACCGTTATTTTTCTGTCGCCATATGAATTCGCACAAGTAGATATCAATCATTTGCCGGTGAGTTCCTGACTCTCTTATTCCTTCGTTTGGCCTCATTCCACATAGATTCAATGCCTTCTGTTAGGTTCGGTTAGGTTAAGTTATGTTATGTTAGGTTAGGTTACTTACACCTCTCTTTAGTTTTTGAAGTCTACAACTGTGTTGTGGCCAATGTGCGAAAGATTTTTTTTACAGTAACTATAGGTAAACTAGTACACCGTGTAACTTTTAAAATAGTAACTATACGTAACTAGAACACCGTGTGACTTTTAAAATAATAATTTCTCAAAAAAAGACCTCCTTTTTTGAAATCAGCGTAAAAATCTACATTAAATATCTTATTTTCAAAAAACTAGGAAACAGTCCAAATTTTGAAAAAGTCCCAAAATAAGAGCTATATATATATATATATATATATATATATATATATATATATGGGATGAATTTCACAATAAAACACGTGAAATGAATGAATGCTGCAAACCCACAAGGAAAAGAAAAACGATTCCAAGGCCTTTCGTGTATTCAAAGCTACACCTCGTCAGGGAATGAAGTTAAAAGGCGAGAAGCCCATATATATATATATATACAACGTACAGGAAAAACAAAACAATTAGCACATACTTAACAAGGGTTAATGAGAGGCAAAAGAATTTTAACATGATATCGTCAATTTTATAAGTCCCCGAGCTGTTATTGAAATTGTTTTTAAAATGAATAAATGCACGAAATATTCTAGAATGTGCATTTATTCATTTTAAAAACAATTTCAATAACAGCTCGGGACTTATAAAATTGACGATATCATGTTAAAATTTCTTTTGCCTCTCATTAACCCTTGTTAAGTATGTGCTAATTGTTTTGTTTTTCCTGTACGTTGTATATATATATGGGCTTCTCGCCTTTTATTCATTCCCTGATAGGTGTAGCTTTGAACGAAAGGCCTTGAATCGTTTTTCTTTTTCTTGTGGGTTTGCAGCATATATATATATATATATATATATATATATATATAGTGGCGGATCTACTATGAAACTACTGAAGCTTAAGCTTCAGGGCCCCTAATCCAGGAGGGGCCCTGAAGCAACTTTTTTTTTAATGACGTGGATGAATTTTTCAACAAAATCGATGGAGTTTTTTTAAGTGTTTGTTATTAAACTAAGACTATTTTAGTGATAGAATCATAAGCCAATGGGTTGAAGTACTTAATATTGACCTTAGAATATGCTCTAATACCCATTTCATATGGCCAAAAAATTTGTGGTGATTTGCCATAGAACAACCCCATTGAAGAAGATAACAGCGGTTACCCAGACCTCGTTGCTGGTGGGAAGGGGCTCACTGTATGGCCCATTTTCAAGGACACCCCACCACCCCGTTCTCCGCCATTTGGGCCTCGAGGTCCTTGCAAGGGCAGCAAGGCCCTTTGAACCTTGTTGGATGTTGCTTATTGTTGCTGGTTGCGAAGGGGCCCCCATAACAGTTCAAGCTTCAGGGTCCCAAAATGTAGGTCCGCCACTGTATATATATATATATATATATATATATATATATATATACACAGGTCCGGCGCCAGCCTATTTGGCGCCCTTAGCAGGACTGCAGCTGGCGCCCCCACCCGCCTCCCACTTCACGATTGGGTTTGCCCACAAAGTAATCAAGGTACCATATTGAAGAAACTATTTGCCTTACACTGATCTATTTTAATTTGCTAATACATACATTTATTATAAAATTATAAAATCATTTCACAGTTCAAGAAAGTGTCATGACCAATCAAAACAGCGAGTAAAGCGAGGCATATGTAGTAACAAATCAGAACGCTCAAAAGTGCTAAAATATGCGTGCAAAAAGGACATATCTACTGTTTTTTCCAAGCAAGAAGGGCATATGTCACATAAAAACAGTTATTCGCTTATTGACGACTCCCGGAACTCATATTAAGCCTTAAATAAGCCGAGTAGCTTATTGACGACTCCCGTCTGTGCGCGCAACATTTTTAAATCGCTTATTTACGACTCCCGTTCCTAAAGGGTTAAAGGTCGTGATAGTGAAAGTTCTATAATGACCCAATAAGATGAATAAGTTAATTATGTAAATATCAGTCAAGCTAAACTGGTGTACATATGTCGTACAACCTTTCATCATTTGTCTATGCTTCTCATTCCTTCATTATTTTTTTCATGTTGTTCTTACATAATACTATCAGACGTGCACAGGGCGGGAGGCGCTGGCGCCCCCCAGATCTTTGGCGCCCTTAGCATTTACTAACCTCGCCTAATGGAAGCGGCGGCCCTGTGTATATATATACACAGGGTGTTTGAAAACTTTATGTACAAATTGTAATGGGGATAGGCAACACCAAACAAACCCTTTTCGTCTATAAGTGTATGTCCGCTTACGTCACCATTCGGCGCGAGAGGGCGCCGCTGCAATTGGCTAAAAGGTGAAGTGGGCTAGACTCGCGCTTGCCGCGGGCATTCTTAAATCGGACGTAGTACGCGTAACATGGAGCGCTTCACGACTGCTGAGATGGCTGACATGCATATGGTGTATGGGGCTGCCAATGGAAACGGAAGAGCTGCTGTGAGGTTGTACCGACAGCGCTTCCCAAACAGACGTGTGCCAAACCACCAAACGTTTGCGCATTTGCATCGGCGACTGCGAGAAACTGAACATTCCATGCAACATGCATGACACTGGTCGGGAGAGAAATGTGCGCACTCCTGACATGGAAGAAGAAATCCTACGGCGATTTGAGGACAATCCAAGCGCAAGCACGCGAGGTGTTGCACGTATCCTCGGTGTGAACCACGACCTGGTCTGGAGAGTGTTGCACGAGCAGCAGTTACATCCGTTTCATCGTCAGAGAGTCCAGGCATTACAACCTCGGGATTACCCTTTCGTGTGGAATTCGCACGCTGGTTTCTGCAGCAGACAGCGGTGCAGCCTAATTTTCCGGCTTATGTGCTGTTCTCAGATGAGGCCTGTTTCGCACGTGAGGGTGTGTTTAACATGCACAATTCTCACGTGTGGGCGCACGCAAATCCACATGCTACACGGGTGCATGCTCATCAAGAACGGTTCGCCGTCAATGTTTGGGCGGGTATCGTCCATGGCAAGTTGATTGGGCCGTACCTGCTGCCTGCCCGACTCGACGGGCGGGTTTATCGGATATTTCTTGAAGAAACGTTGCCGGAACTGCTGGAAGATGTTCCCGTGGCTATTCGTAGACGAATGTGGTTTCAACAGGATGGGGCCCCCAGCACACTCCAGCAACGATGTGCGGGATTATCTGAACGCCACTTTTGGGGACCGATGGATAGGCCGGGGTGGGCCCGTAGCCTGGCCACCGAGATCGCCCGATTTAACATGTCTCGATTTCTTCCTTTGGCACACGTCTGTTTGGGAAGCGCTGTCGGTACAACCTCACAGCAGCCCCATACACCATATGTATGTCAGCCATCTCAGCAGTCGTGAAGCGCTCCATGTTACGCGTACTACGTCCGATTTAAGAATGCCCGCGGCAAGCGCAAGTCTAGCCCACTTCACCTTTTAGCCAATTGCAGCGGCGCCCTCTCGCGCCGAATGGTGACGTCAGCGGACATACACTTATAGACGAAAAGGGTTTGTCTTGGTGTTGCCTATCCCCATTACAATTTGTACAGAAAGTTTTCAAACACTTTGTATATATATATATATATATAATATATATATATATACCTTGTTAACCTTGTTTGGGTTCCGTGCGTCGGTCTTTCTTTACACGAAGGTCAAGCTAGTGGCCCCGCTCTAGGCCTGGCTTGGTGGAGGAGCGAGTTGCTCTCTTGCGCTCTCCATCGTACATAGCCAGATTACACCCAGCTCATCTGGTACCGTCCTGAGCCAGGCGTCTAGTCTTCTCTTGAAGACTTCAACTTTGACCCCTGTTATGTTTTTGAGGTCCTTTGGAAGCTGGTCGAAAATTCTTGGCCTCCTGACAACCAAGTTATTTTCCTTCAGAGTTGAGGAGGTCCCTTGTCGGGCCTTTAATTTGGGAACACTACACATTCTGCCTTTCCTATTTTCCGGCGTTGTCTGGATGGTAATTGGTTTAGTTTGAGGTTTGGTAGCAGTTTTTCGGTAATTTTCCATATGTAGATTATGGTATACCTCTCTCTTCTTCTTTCCAGGGAGTACAGATTTAGTTTACGTAGTCTTTCCCAGTAGTTGAATTCTTTGCAGCTATCAATCTTGGCTGTGAAATGTCTGTGCGTTTCTTTTAGTTTATTAATTTCTTCCTTTTTTTATGGGGACGCCAAGACTGAGCAGTATTCAAGTTTTGGTATGATCAGTGTTCTCAGCAGGGGAATCATTACTGTCTTGTCCCTCCTTTTGAACGTTCTTAGTACCTGTCCCGCGACTCTTTTTGCTTTGCTTATTGTGATCTGATTTTGTTTCTCGAATTTGGCATCATCGGTCATTATTATCCCCAAGTCGACCGGTTTCGTGCTTCTCTGAATTTCTTGTCTATGTAGAGCATAATATGCAGTCTTTTAAAGTTCCTCATTTCTACCATATCTCAAGAGCTGAAATTTCTCTGTGTTAAATGTTATACAGTATTGTTGTCTTCTGACCATTTGTATATTTTGTTTGTGTCCCTCTGCAAAGCCTCCACTTCGTTTGCATCGCTTATTTTTCTGCTGATCTTTGTATCGTCCACAAATGATGTTACTATACTCATACTGTTGCTGTTTACTCCGCCGTCTATGTCTGTTAGCATGATAATGAACAGGATTGGGGCCAGTACTGTACATTGCGGTACTGAGCTGCGTACTTCTGATTCTGATGATGAGGCACCTTGAATTTTAACCAACTGTAGTCGATTTCTGAGGAAGTTGTAGATCCATTTTCCCACTTTGCCTGTTATTCCTATATGTTTCATTTTATGTGCTATTATACCATGATCGCATTTGTCAAAAACTTTAGCAAAATCCGTGTATATGATATAATAGTTTTCATTGCCTTCAAGTGCATCTAGGACATTGTTATAATGCTCTATAAGTTGTGATAGGCATGATCTTCCTGATCGGAATCCATGTTGATTTTCGTTGAATCTTTCCAGTGTCTCCAAGAAGTCATAGATTTTCTCTCTGACTATTCTTTCAAAAATTTTGGTGAGGTGGGACATCAAGGACACTGGTCTATAGTTCTTTGCTTGAGCTCTATCCCCTCCTTTATATATAGGGACGATGTTTTCTCTTTTCAAGATGCCCGGTATTTCTCCAGTGTCTAGGGATCTTCTCCATATCCAGTATAAGGGTTTAGCTATTTCATTTTTACAGTTTTTAATTAATAGTGCGTTCCATTTGTCCGGCCTAATTTGATCCCCAGTTAGACCAATAATGGGGTTTTGAATTGATTTACTGGAATATCTTGCATTGGCGCGGCGTGTTGCTAAATGTTTTTTTTTTAAGATTTCGTCACCAGCATCGACACGAAATTCCAGCAGGGCAAGAAAATTGCCCCTGTTTGCGTCTTGGGCGGCTGTGCTGTCATCTCTGTGACCTCTTAAGGCACTGTTTGCCACAAAGATGGACAATTTTTGTCGCACTTTTGAAAACTCTGTTTTTGTGCATTGTGTAGGTACGTTGACTTTCAATTTGCACCTGGATACTTTTCTCAGGATTTTGACTTGTGGCAAGGAAATTGTCATAAGCTACTATAGCATCTACGTGGTAAAGGGCGTTCTCGTGTTGACCGCACACCGTACTTAATTTTGTCCACCATGTAAATGGACTGTTCACGAGAGCACCAAGGTTTTCTCGCGTAGCAAATAGAATGCATGGAAGACAGAAACCACCATCGCATTCCTTGCTGTACACCAACCAAGGATAGCGTTGCTGCCAAGAGCTTTGAAAAGACTGATTACAACCATTCATAAACACTGTGGGGAAAGAATAATCCTTTCCTGGTTGAAAATGGTTAGTTATGATATGGAACTTTTCAGCTTGTTGCAGAGATCTAACATTCTGACGCAACAGGGTACCAACGTCAATATCATGTACCGATGCATGGCAAGCAGGGTTACCTGCAATAAAAACAAAATGCGGAGCTATTATAATTATATCAAGAAAATGAAATAAGATTTAGCTTACTTTAGTTTTAGTCTTAACCGTAAAATATATATCAAGACAAGAAAAATGGTTTTCTGCGAGTCAGCTTGTCGTACAACACGTGTTCCTACCGGTATCACTGCCGCTACTGCGAATCCTCTTTGCAGTTAGGGTAGATTGTCCTTCATCACTGTCAAAACGAGAGACAATGAATTTAATATGAGCAATCCATCAGTAACTAAGTAGTTTTCAAAGTCATTGTTTTAGTTTACAATACACTTGCTAACCTTGCCACTGACGTGGGATGGACCAAACTTGATGGACCAAAAAAATCGATAACTTCTTGGTTGCTGTTTAATTCTTCTTGACATTATAAACCAAAAATTCTATTGAATAAATACTTTAAATGAATATTGCTTTTTAGACTTTTGAGTATTAAAGTAAGACAGGGTCGACTAACGATCTGAAACAAATGAAACAAAAGGGTATATTACATGCTTTTAGTGTTGTTTGTAAGATAACTTGTATGTTCAGTCAGTTAGCTTTGGGAGCGAGGCTTTCTGGTTTAGGGGGGTTCAATCGAACCCCCCCCGAAACCCCCCTGGATCCGCCACAGTAGCCCACTACTATAGAAGATGTGACGCGAAATTAGTTTCTTCCCTTTTGCCTGTTTTATTCATGTGCTATTGTTCTATACCAGGGGTGGCCAGACTTTACTGAGATGGGATCTACTTTTTCCAAAGTTCTCCCTATACGATCCACCAGTCCAATTTTATATATATATATATATATATATATATATATATATGAAAAATTATTTCACGAAAGTGACACTTGAAAAGTATTTATGATGAATAAAACCACGAAGGAAAAAAGAAACACAAAGGGGTGCTCAAGCGCTTTCGTCTAATGACATCCTCAGGAACACTGGAGTGAAAGGACAGATCAAGGCAATATATAGGTTACAAAAATAAACATACATACATACATATTCATATATATATATACATATATATATATATATATATATATATATATATATATATATACATATACATATATATAGTAAGCATAGAAAAAATTGTGGGAGGAGCAAACATTTATATGGGAGATTGACACCTTTAGCACTTCAGCCGACATTCAATATAAATTCAAATGGCTTGTTTATGAAACAGGTCACAAAAGAATAAAGAAATAAAAATAAATATAAATATAAATTGAGAAAAAATTAATTACAAAATAGTGCCTTAGTGATATATATGTCACAGCCTAAATAATCATAAAGAAATAAACAGGCAAATAAAAAAAAAAACCACCAAATATATATACATACATATATATATATATATATATATATATATATATATAAAAAGACACTTTAAGCACTTTGGCCGACCTTCAATATAAATTCAAATGGCTTGTTTATGGAACAGGTCACAAAAGAATAAAGAAATACAAATAAATAAAATATTGTAAGTGGAGTCTACAAATTCAAGCTCAAAAGGGAAGTTTTACAATCAATTTAATAGATGATGCCAAATTGATATATATGTCACAAAGAATAAAGAAATAAACCAAAAAAAAAAAATTAATTATTAAAAAAAATAATAAAAAATAATAATAATAAATTGAAAGATAAATTTTAAGAGAGGCACACCAATTTATAAGGGAAAAATTACCACATATGCATATTATAGTCACAAACGAATAAAAAAGTACAAGTAAATATAAATTGGAAAACAAAATGATGCCTAGATGATATATAAAGAACAATAAAATATATATACAACATATATACGGTATATATACGAAATATAAACGCAATATATACAGAATATATATATATATATATATGCATAAGGGAAAAAAATTACCAAATTTGTTTTTATAATATTGTCTGAAAAAACGGTAGGTCGCAAAAGAATAAAGAAATAAAAATAAATATAAATTGAAAAAATTACAAATAATACACGTACACATGTATACCCGCATAACCAAATATATATACATATACACACATATATACAAACACACACACACACACATATATATATATACACATACAAGCTTGACCTTCGCGAAATGAGAAATCATCGCGCAGAACCTTTGTGAGGTTGTAAGGTAAGGTAAGGTACATACACATATATATATACGTATATATATACACATTTAACTGCATACATACATACATACATACATACATATACACACATACATACATACATATACACACATATACATACAAACACATTTAACTGCAATGACCACACACATACTCACATACACATACATACATACACATACACGCATACAGCAAAAAATTGAAAAATAAAATTGTAAGAGAAACAAAAGACAAAAACAAATTTTTTACCAAAGATTTAACAACCTGCCCTTTTTGTTTAAATCCATTCTGAAGGAATTCAGAGCAACGGGATCGAGTTGAAACAGACCTTTACTCATGTTAAGGTTATTTGTAAGTTGAATTATAGCCGACTCAAGAATATTTCTATTAACAATGTTGCTAGAGTGAAACAAAACTGAAACATTATTCCAATCAATACAATGGGATAACTCTGACAAATGGACAAAAAGGGCACTGGACAACTGTCCCGTTCTAACGGAATATTGATGCTGTTTTACACGCGTTTGCAAATCCTTTCCCGTCTGACCTATGTAAAAGGAATCACATTGCTTACACCCAATTTTATAGATAATGCCTAAATTATTGGTAGGGCTATTTTTTACTATGATGTTTTTCACAATATTGTTATATGAAAAAACTACACTGATATCCAAAAGTTTAAGTACATTAGCAATGCCTAAGAAGCCCGGGAAAAATGGAAGTACTAAAATATTCTTTGACAAGGTGCGAGTGTTATTATTCACACGATAGAAGGTTCGTTTAGCCTTATTAAGACAAGATTCCATGAACGCAGATGGGTAACACAACTCACTTCCAATACCGTTGATATTTTCCAATTCGGCATCGATGTATTCCGGACTGGCGATCCTAAGAGCGCGGAGAAACATTGAGGAAAATATGGCTTTTTTAATAGGGGTGTCATGTCCAGAGTAAAAGTGTACGTAGGACAAATTGTTTTTTTTTTTCCGATAGATACTAAACTTAAAACCCGGGCTATCCCTATGAACACGCACATCCAAAAACGGGATTGAGTTGTCTTGTTCCACTTCTAAAGTAAATTTAATGGAGGGGACTTGGTCATTTAACTGAAGGAGGAAGTCATCCAGGTCACGATTCATGGGCCAGATACACAAAATATCGTCGACGTACCGCAACCAAGGGATGCCAACCCCAGATTCTCGGAATGTAAGTAATTTCAAAAAACTCCATATAAATATTGGAGAGAAGGGGCGACAAAGGGTTGCCCATGGCCATCCCAAAAAACTTGTTGATAATGCTCGCCATTGAAAGTGAATTTACAATCCTTGATACAAAGCTTAATAAGCTCCAAAACAGTGTGTGCAGATAATGGTAAATCATAATTATGTAATTCTCTGGCGAGAAAGTCAAGCATATCATCAATCGGCACTTTTGTGAACAATGAACAAACGTCGAAACTGATCAATCTATCGTTGGTATTAATGCGAACATTATTCAATTTTTCAGTGAGATCCATGGAATTTTTTACGTGTGAATCAGAGACAGTTCCAAGAATGGGGGACAAAACATTAACAAGCCATTTGGAGAGTTTATAGGTAATAGAGCCCACCGAGCTAATAATAGGGCGCATAGGGTTACCCGGTTTGTGGGTTTTTAATAAGACCATAAAGATAAGGCAGAGCAGGTGAAGTGGACAAAAAAAAGGGGAATTAAATCCTATGATCTTTGAGAATGCGTTTCAAGCCACTATTGAATGATTTGATGACATCATCCTGTGGGTTCTTCCTAAGTTTCACGTATGTGGCGGGGTCCTGAAGCAGCTCATTCATCTTTCCAATGTAATCCACTTTGTCCATAATGACTAAGGTGTTAGCCTTGTCTGCTTTAGTAATATGGAGCTCACTATCTTTTTTTAATTGTGAAAGGCTATTGCGGAAACGTTTAGGAAAGTTATCTTCGTAAGAAATATTCGCAGCACCATAGACCAGGCCTTTAACTATGTTAACCAAAAACTGAGGAAGGTTACACTGTTTTTCAAAACGAGCAAGACTATGACAAATTTGTAAAGCAGTAGGTTTTTTTAACAATATAAAAGGACATACCAAATCCAAGGGCACTTTTTGCATCGTCACTAATGTTTTTCGAAGAAAGGTTCAAAACACACTTTGAGCTTGCTTTTTTACTCCACTGACTATTTCGAATGAGACTTTTAATTTTGCGATCCAAAATGTTTCGAAGTGAAGAAGTTCTCAATCTCCCATATAAATGTTTGCTCCTCCCACAATTTTTTCTATGCTTACTATATATATGTATATGTATATAATATATATATATATATATATATATTATATTATATATATATATATATATATGTATATATATATGAATATGTATGTATGTATGTTTATTTTTGTAACCTATATATTGCCTTGATCTGTCCTTTCACTCCAGTGTTCCTGAGGATGTCATTAGACGAAAGCGCTTGAGCACCCCTTTGTGTCTTTTTTCCTTCGTGGTTTTATTCATCATATATATATATATATATATATATATTATTATATATATATATATATATATATATATATATATATATATATGGGAATGAACTCAGAATGGTCCCCTGAGTTTTTTATGATACACACAGACAGTGCATGGAACAAGGAACTCTTCTGGGATAATTAAATCCACTATAGTCCGAATAAGTGGTAAATGACAAATACCATAGTTTTTCTTTTTCATGATGCTAGCCCGACGTGGGCAACGGGTCACTCGCAAAGAGGTCCTGTCAGTGGTGTAGTGCTGTGGGAACGCGTGGGAACGGCGTTCCCTTACTTTTTTTGGTAGACGGAACGGCGTTCCCTCACTATTCAAATAAATCTGAACTTACAAATCTCTAACGTCATGAAATTTTAATTCCCACCCCTAGAAGAAATATGAGAAAGAATTATTAATTGCTTCATTTCTTTTAGCTTCGACTGAGGCAATGCTAGCCTATAAAGATTTGGTGAAACAGTCACCACGGCGTACCAGTTGTTAACTTTTTTTTAGTTAATCATTCCAGTTGTTAGCTATTTTTATTGATCGTACTGGATGTCGTATATCTAATGACACTGGAAATACTGCATCTTCAACCTTGGAATATATCCTAATATCCAGTGCATATGACCTCAAAATATCCCTGAAATTGGTCAGATTTCAAAAGATTTCCCGGGGGCTTACAGTGCCCCCGGACCCCCAGCTGTATGGGCTCGCCGCGCTCGCCATTGTCCCCCCCCCCGCATCTGAGTAACACTTTCAAAATGCATTCCCTCACTTCTTTATTTAGCACTACACCACTGGGTCCTGTGATAGCGTGGGGTAGACACCCCAGTTAGGTTACTTAGGTTCTAGCAAACAATCAAAAGCACTTACCGGTGCGTTGAATTAGATATTCCTTTGGGAGCCTACCATTAGATTCCTGTGTCCCACAAACAGCCTACCTAACTCTCTCTTACATTACCAATTTAGAAGCTATAGACATTACCCCTAACTATACTTAAGTACGGACAACTTCCTACCCCATTTGTCACCTTAGAAACACCACCTAATTACACTCAGCACCAACAATTAGGTCAGATAGGAAAAAACATCTCTAGGCTAGCCCAAAACAATACGAACAGCCGCGTTGGTTCGTTTATGACTTGCTCTTGCCATTCAGCTTAGATTTAGTGATATTTCCCCTTTAGTGACTTTTAGACTATATACATATATATATACACACGTCACCTCACTCCTCCACTACAAGTTTAGTCTGTCAGGGGGATGAGGGACCCTAGACGACCTGCGGAGCGGGGTTGATGTAGTAGGATTAGGTGCAACCTGTATAGGCGGGCGAGTTGAACCATTTTCCGGAGGATCAGTTCTCTCTTCCGGAAGACTCTGGTCCTTCTGCAATTCACGTTCCCATATCTGGTCCTGATGGCGTTTAATAGAACGACCATCTTCTAGTTGGCACTTGAAGGAAACAGGGCCCGTTCTCTCCTGCACATTTGCAGGAACCCATTTTGGTCCAGCCCCATAGTTGCGAATCATAACTGGATCATTAGGTTGCGCTTCTATAACTCTCCCTCTTTTAGTGTCGTGGTACAACTTCTGTTTTTCCTGATGGCGTAAAACTCGTTGTTGTAACGTTTCGTTTGGACGTAACAAATCGAAAACTGAACGAATTCTCCGGCCAATCCTAAGTTTAGAGGGAGACACTCCCGTCGTGGTGTGAGGTGTTATTCGATATTTAAACAAAAATTTATCCAACACCACTTGCATTTCCTCCCCACGAGAATGACGCAAGGCCGACTTGAAAGTACGGACCATGTTTTCCGCGAGACCGTTAGTAGACGGGTGGAAAACACTAGACCGGACATGTCTAATGCCATTTAGGTGGACGAAGGAACGAAATTCCTCACTGGTAAAACAAGTACCATTGTCGGAAACCAGGACTACGGGTAAACCCCATCGAGCGAAAACCGAACAGAGTAAGCGAATAGTAACACCCGAAGTCGTGGAAGTGGTTGGAAAAATTTCCACCCACTTAGAGTAGGCGTCCACAATGACTAGGAAATAAGTATTATTTATAGGACCTGCATAGTCAACATGGATCCTATGCCACGGTATAGTAGGCCATTCCCAAGGATGAAGTGGACTTTTCCTTGGGAGATCTCTGTTCTCTAGGCAGCTTTGACAGGAACGAACCAATGATTCGAGTTCTCCATCTAAACCAGGCCACCAGAAATAAGCTCTCGCCAGCTCTTTCATTTTTGTTGCGCCCATGTGTTCAGCGTGAAGTTTCTTCACTAAATTCGACCTGCCTTCATTTGGAATAATCACTCTGTGGCCCCATAAGAGACAGTCATTTTGAATGGAGAGGCCAGACTGACGTTGATAAAACGGCTGTAATTCACTCTCAACCTTAGTAGGCCAACCAACTGAGCAGAAATGGATGACCCTAGACAGAATAGGATCTGATTTTGTCTACTGCTCTATTTGTACAGCAGATACTGGAGTGGATTCTAAAAACTCCACCAAGTGAACCCATTCTGTAGGTATAGGTACACAATCATTTGGATTTTCTAAGGGCAACCTACTTAGCGCATCAGCCGTACCTAGAAGTTTACCTGACCGATGTACTAAGTCAAATTTATAGGCTTGTAGAATCAATACCCATCGTTGAATCCTACCTGAGGCCATAACTGGAATATTTTTATTAGGTGAAAATAAACCTAAAAGAGGCTTATGGTCAGTAATTAGTTTAAATTCATGACCCCATAGATAGAAATGAAATTTTTTTACTGCAAATACTAAGGCTAATACTTCACGTTCCACTTGTGCATATCGTTTTGCAGTCTCAGTTACTGTTCTAGAAGCAAAACAGATAGGCCTATCTACACCATCAATGTGGTGAGATAACACTGCCCCAATTCCATAAGAACTGCTGTCTGCTGAAACTACGAGAGGAAGTTTAGGATCATAATGCACTAGGAGCGTGGACTTTAGTAGTACGTCCTTGGAAGCCTCAAATGCTTCCTTTTGAGTTTTCTCCCATCTCCACTGCTCCCCAGATCGTAATAGCTTATTTAGGGGTTCAAGGAAAGTCGATGCATTAGGCAAAAATTTCCTATAAAAGTTTAGGAGACCTAAATAAGCTTGTAACTGTGTGATGTTTTGTGGAGGTGGTGCATTTTTTATTGCTTCTAGTTTATCCACCGTTGGATGAATGCCTGAGGCATCTATGCGGAACCCTAAATATGAAACCTCGTTAGTGACCCATGAACACTTTTTTCTCTTTAGCTTAAGTCCGGCATCCCGGAGTCTTTTTAGAACCGAGGTTAATCTAGTTAGGTGTTCTTTTTTAGACGAACCTGAAATGAGGACATCATCTAGAAAGCAAAGTACCCCTGGAATGTGACCTAGAACTTGGTCCATTGTCCTCTGAAAAATACCCGGAGCCGATGCTATTCCATAGCATAGCCTATTGTACTTATATAGGCCTCGGTGCGTATTTATGATAGTTAATTCTTTAGAGTTTTCATCTAAACTTAGTTGAGTATAGGCTTGGGACATATCGAGTTTTGTGAAATATTTACCCCCAGCAAGAGAGCTAAATAATTCATCAGGCTTGGGTATAGGATAGCAATCTAGAAGGACGGCTCTATTTGCTGTTAAACGGTAATCCCCACATAACCGCACGGACTTGTCCGGTTTTAGTACAGGAACTACTGGGGCAGCCCACTTAGCGTGTGTGACTGGTTCAATAATTTTATCTTTTAGCAGCCTGTCAATTTCTAAATCTACCTTCTCCCGCAGTGCATGCGCAATTGAACGAGCCTTACAAAATTCGGAGTTACATTAGGATCTACTTCTATGCAGACCTGATGGCCTTTTAGGTTGCCTACTTCAGGCCCAAAAACAGAAGAAAACTCCCTTAACAATGAGTCTATGTCAGATGGATATGAGAGTGTATGCACATCTGCCTGACTCTTTGGCAAGATTTTGTCAATCGGCATTTTCAAAGCGTCAATCCAATCACGGCTTAGTAGGGTAGGCCCTTGCTCATCCACCACTAAAAAGGTTAAGGGATGAGACAAAGTTTTCTGGTTGAGTGTAACTGTGACGGATGCTTCTCCACAAATAGGTATTTGTATGTCCCCATATTTCTTCAAAATCGTTTTAGATGCATGTAGTTTAGGTGTGTTTTTGAAAATTTTATAAAAAACTGCCCTGGACATGATCGTTCGGGCAGCACCGGTATCTAATTCTAGAGGAACTGTAATTCCATTTAGGCCTACCTCTACAATATATGGGCCTGTATTTTTCCCACTTTGCTGCTCATAAAATAGGTACTCCACTCCAATGTTCGAAGTATTTCCCCTTTGAGGATTTACACTAGAAATGTTAAAATTAGAATTTTCACCCTTCGTTTTCTTTGAAAAACACACTTTAGCTATGTGGCCTATTTTACTACAGTTTCGGCAAACTGCTTCTTTAAAAAGGCAATCCTTCTTCCAATGGTGTTTTCCACACCCTGTACATGGCTTAGAAGGCTTAGTAGAATTAGTAGGCTTAGTCGTATTCGCCTCATACCTTTTATTTGCCTGTCTAGTAGGCTCATTAAGTCTGCCAGGCCTAGAAGATTTAAAGCTATTTACGTGTTGGGCTTTACTACTGTGATTTCCAAAAGCTCTAACATCTTTAGCAGCTGCTTCTCTAGCCGTAGCTATTTCTACAGCCTGACTAAAAGTTAGGTCCTGTATGGCTAATAGAGCTCTCTGGGTAGACTCCTCTTTGAGACCCATCACAAACCTATCTCTTAGCATTTCATCTAATTTGTCCCAAATTTACACGTACGGCTATGGCTTTTTATTCCTGCAACAAACTCTGCAATGCTTTCATTTCCCGTCTGATGCCTTGAATAAAATTTGAAACGTTCATAGATGAGAACTACTCGGGGTTTGTAGTGATCGGTTAGGGCCTGTACCAATTCATTATAGGTGCAGGTTTCCGGTGCTTTAGGAGAAACTAGGTCCATAACTAAACCAAACGTTTTAGGGCCTATTATAGTTAAAAAGGTAGGTACTTTCTTAGCATCAGGAATGGAATTTGCCTCGAAAAAACAACCTCACCCTAGTGGCATAAGCTTCGAAGTCCTCCCCAGAGTCTTCGTAGGGGCTTATATGGCCAATCACCGACATGCTAGAGCAAAACCGAATTAGGCCAAATCACGTGAAGTAGGTTAGATTAGGTTTAAATTTGATCTAGTTACTCCCCAGTTAGGGCTGAATAGTGAATTGTATTAGAGTTAGGGCTGAGTAGGAATTAGTTTTAGAGTTAGGCCGGCGGGACCTACGCTATAGTACGGTAGCTTACCCACACAAACAAACCAAATCGGACGACCCACTAGGCTACATCCAATTTTCCAAACAACCACTTGAACCCAATAAGCCAAATTAAACCAATGAGCCAAATTTAACCCAATGAACAAAATTTAATCAAATGAGCCAAATTCAATCCAACGAGCTTAATCGAATCCTATGAGCTTAATTGAATCCCATGAGCTTAATTGAATCCCATCCTCGTCGCCAAATGTGATAGCGTGGGTAGACACCCCAGTTAGGTTACTTAGGTTCTAGCAAACAATCAAAAGCACTTACCGGTGCGTTGAATTAGATATTCCTTTGGGAGCCTACCATTAGATTCCTGTGTCCCACAAACAGCCTACCTAACTCTCTCTTACATTACCAATTTAGAAGCTATAGACAATACCCCTAACTATACTTAAGTACGGACAACTTCCTACCCCATTTGTCACCTTAGAAACACCACCTAATTACACTCAGCACCAACGATTAAGTCAGATAGGAAAAAACATCTCTAGGCTAGCCCAAAACAATACGAACAGCCGCGTTGGTTCGTTTATGACTTGCTCTTGCCATTCAGCTTAGATTTAGTGATATTTCCCCTTTAGTGACTTTTAGACTATATACATATATATACACACACGTCACCTCAGGTCCCATAAATATAGCTTCCCTCACCAGCTATCTGCAAAGCAGACAGGATCCAGCTTTGGGACATGGATCTTGGGTTTAAAGCAGCCTAGCCCTACTACATTTAGAACCTCAATATAAGCAAAAGACTCGCTGCCTTCACGTCAGATTGAATACATAAAGAAAAAGGGGGTAACTATTATATTTTTAGCCAAAAACCAAAACTTAAACCTCAACTGGTAGAATTGAGCGTCCACTTTTCAAGGCACATAACATGTCCGTTTCAAGATGGGAATGAACTCAGAATGGTCCCCTGAGTTTTTTATGATACACACAGACAGTGCATGGAACAAGGAACTCTTCTGGGATAATTAAATCCACTATAGTCCGAATAAGTAATGGTAAATGACAAATACCATAGTTTTTCTTTTTCATGATGCTAGCCCGACGTGGGCAACGGGTCACTCGCAAAGAGGTTTCATAAATATGTATTCAATCTGACGTGAAGGCAGCGAGTCTTTTGCTTATATTGAGGTTCTAAATGTAGTAGGGCTAGGCTGCTTTAAACCCTAGATCCATGTCCCAAAGCTGGATCCTGTCTGCTTGGCAGATAGCTGGTGAGGGAAGCTATATTTATGGAACCTCTTTGCGAGTGACCCGTTGCCCACGTCGGGCTAGCATCATGAAAAAGAAAAACTATGGTATTTGTCATTTACCATTACTTATTCGGACTATAGTGGATTTAATTATCCCAGAAGAGTTCCTTGTTCCATGCACTGTCTGTGTGTATCATATATATATATATATAGGTGGAGAGAGAATAACCAAGAATAAAATGAAGTGAATATAAAAATATATTGCCAAATGCACACAGATATATTTTTCATTAAATTTTAACTCCAAAACTTATTAAAAATTAGTTATATTGGAATAGGAAGAGCTTACTTTACTGATGTGATGATTTGCACTGCATGGCATCAGCAAGCCGTGTGTAGTCCGGATCGTAGCTGCTGATTGCTAGCCCCAGTGGCGGTTCCTCATATGGGCAATATGGGCAGCCGCACAGGGCGGCATTTGTGGAGGGGCGGCATGAGCGCCTGCAAAAAATAAAAATAAAAATAAGAATAAATAAATAATAAAAAATAAATAAAAATAAAAAATAAAATAAAATAAATAATAAAATATCAATAAATATATTTTATTAATAAAAAACCATCTATTGCATTTTCCATAAATTCCCATAAAAGACCTAAACAATGCAAAATACTTCCAGATTAATATTATTGGGAATAAAGGCCCATACTTTAACATATGTAATGTTATTTTTCTGGGTTTGGTTAAATAGTGAAATGTATTATTTATTACAGAACGAATCTTCACACTAAGCCACTAAGGTCTGTCAAATAACCGCAAATGGATAAGAAGAGGTCAAAGCTATCAGGTGCTCAGTTTAGAAAAAAGAGGAAAGAAGAAGAGGAGAAACGAGCAAAAGATAAAGGTATAGAGCTATGTCATCTACTCTTCACTGCTATATTGCACTGCTATTTTGTGATATAGCTTTCTGAGTCATTTGAAGTGTACTATTATGTATATAATTAGCCATTAACCAAGGAGGTTGTATTATTCATTTGTTTCCTATTCTAAAAGTTTAATAAATTGTGCTTAATAACATGTTAAATTAATTGTACTAGCCTATTCATGCATTGGTCTGTTATGTTCTATTTTATATTTGCAGGGGCACTTTTGAAATATTTTGGAACACCCTCTGCCACTAGCCAGGATGAGAAGCCGTCTACTTCTGCCATTATTGAGGCTGAGGAGCCATCTACCTCCTCAGCCTCACATATGTCTCCACAAATGCAGTCTGATCCTGAGGATGAAGACCCATTTGCTTCTACTTCTCCCCGGCAGGACTCTTCAGGTGAGTTTGTGTGCACATATGTCTGTGAGTGTGTGCGTGTGTGTGTATGTGTATGTGTGTGCATCCCTGCAAAGCATTTTGCAAACAGTTATAAATTATAATGTTATTATCACTGGGTCTGGGTTACTGGGTATGTGTGGTGTTTCACCACCATAATTCCATAACACCACCACCATAACAAAGTGCTGTGAATAATGTGTTATCTAACTTAGGTGTGTATACTAATGAGTAATGCTCTTGTTCTTTCTATTAGAAATGCCTGGAGCAGAATCGCCTCCTGAGTATGAGTCTCTGTCCACCGACCCTGCTAACTGGCCTTCAGTTCTGACTGAGAGAATTCGGACACAACTGGTTTCCAGGGGACCAAGTCAAGTACCATCTGACTTTGTATTCCCTAGAAACAACAGTGACGGAAGAAGTTTCCACCATCAATACTTCAGGAAGTCATTGGTTAGTGGGGAAAATATAACCAGAAGTTGGTTGGTCTATTCCTTAAAAACAACAGCCTTTTCTGTTTCTGTTGTACATTATTTTCCAAGAGGAAAATAAATTTAACAAGTTTGGGACTCTCGGACTGGAAGCATGCAAGCTCATTGCTCACATCACATGACAACAGTTCAGAACACCTAAATTCTATGAAAATCTGGAAAGAACTGGCAGTGAGGATGAGAAAGGGGAAGACCATTGACAAGCAGGAGATGGCACTTCTGGAGGCTGAGAAGTTGAGATGGAGAGCGGTGCTGACACGTCTCACTGCTATTGTGCATTCTCTGGCAGTTAGGAATTTGGCACTAAGGGGACATGCAGAAAAATTGTTCTCACCATCAAATGGCAATTTTCTGAAAGAAGTTGAACTGATGGCACAATTTGATCCTATAATGCAAGAGCACATTAACCGTGTCCAAAAAGGGACCTCCAGTCACACCAGCTACCTCGGCCACCACATACAAAACGAACTCATTGATTTGTCGAGCAGCAAGACCATTTCAGCAATGGTGAGCGACATCAAACAATCAAAGTTTTTTTCAATAATTCTAGATTGCACTCCAGATATCAGCCACACTGAACAGTTGTCAGTTGTGATTCGGGTTGTGTCACTGGAGGGGAAGCCCCATATAAAGGAACATTTCATGGGGTTTATGGAGGCAGAGGAGTCCACTGGTCAACATTTGGCATCTCTGATTCTGAAGAGACTGGAGGAGCTAAAAGTTCCTTTCATGGACTGTAGAGGACAATCATACGACAACGGGGCCAACATGAGGGGAAAAAACAAGGGTGTTCAATCCAGGCTCCTAGAAATTAATCCCAGAGCTCTGTTTGTTCCATGTGGGGCTCATTCTCTGAATTTGCTTGTGGCCGATGCTGCTAAGGGATCTATTGATGCCACAAGTTACTTTGGCATCTTGCAGAAGCTTTACAACTTGTTTTCAGCCTCCACACAACGATGGGCCATTTTGAAAAAACATGTGAACATCACATTGAAGATGTGGTTTGATACAAGGTGGGAAAGCAAGATCAAGAGTGTGGAGCCCCTGAGATATCAGGCAGCTGCAGTGAGAGATGCACTGATCGAGGTGAGGGACCACACCAAAGACTCTGTAATAAAGGTCGAGGCTCAATCTCTGTCAGAGGAGGTTGGGTCATACCGTTTCGCCATTTGTTCAGTGGTGTGGCATGACCTGTTGTGCCAAATTCAGCATGTGAGCAAGCAGATGCAGTCTCCTAGCATGCACGTTGATGTTGCAGTAAATCTCCTAAAAAAAACAGAGAGAGGTCTCCGCAATTACAGGGCAACAGGTTTTGTGGCTGCACAAATGGCAGCCACAGATATCTGTGAACAAATGAATGTGGAGGCTGTGTTAAAACAAAAACGGCTGAGGTCCACAAAGCGGCACTTCTCCTATGAAGCATCTGATGAGCCCTTGATTGATGCTTTAAAGAAGCTGGAGGTGACATTTTTCAATGCAGTGGTTGATGCTGCAACATCAGCCATTCAGGAAAGATTTTCCACGTTGGAAATTGTGGGAGAGAAGTTTGGAGTGCTGACACATTTCCAAAATCTCACATTTGAGGAGCTGACAGAACAATGTGTGAACCTTAGTACTACACTACACTTTAAGGGACAATCTGACTTGGATGGCAGAGAGCTTGCACAGGAGCTGAAGAACTTGCCTGACTTGCCATCAAAGACCATATCCTTGCTTGAACTGCTGACATTTATCCATGAAAGGGAGCTCTCTGAAATATATCCAAATTTGTGGACTGCTCTCAGAATTGGTCTTACTCTTCCAGTCACTGTTGCTGAAGCAGAGAGGAGCTTTTCAAAGCTGAAGCTCATCAAATCCTACCTGAGGTCAACTATGTCACAGGAACGCCTTACCGGTCTGGCCATCATCAGTATAAATCATACAATTGCTGAGCAGATTTCATATGATGATTTAATTCATGACTTTGCATCAAGGAAGGTAAGAAGAGTCAGGCTTTAGATGGCAGTTGTGCTGTGGTGCAATTTATTTTGTTTCTTGTTCAAAGTGTAGCATAATAATTACCCTCTCTTAAGTGTCTTATTCTATTTATGTGATAGAGCATTTGTACAATTTAGAAATTTGATTCTCTAGTTTATTTATGGCAGTTGTGCAATTTAATTTGTATTTTTCCTGTTCATAGTATCATAATTACATTCTCTTAAGTGAGTTATTCTATTTACGTGATGAAGGATTTGTAAAATTCAGAAATTTGAGTCTTTGTTTTGGTTCTGAAGTTCCAACAATTAGTCCAATAAAAAGTTATTTTGTGAAAGAGTTATGTCTGTCCTTTATTTTGGGGGGATTCGAATGTGTGTGTGTGGCGAACAGGGGGGGGGGGGCGCTGAAGGTGAGGTTCGCCCAGGGCGTCATGTAAGCTAGGACCGCCACTGGCTAGCCCCAAACAAGCATCGAAGTGATCATCTGTCAGAGTGCCTCGATATTTTGATTTGATGATATTCATGTGAGAACGTTGATTCACAAAGGTAGGTTGATCCAAAAAATGCTGTCAAGTACATGGCACTTTTTCTGACATTCGGATACTGTACTTTTCTTCAAGAAGTAGGTGCCAAAAGTTTCCTTCTGAAGACCTGGATTTGATTTGAATGTCGTTTCGCAGAGTCAAAACTTCATTCTCGATTGCAGATACAGGGGTTAGACAAAATATATGAACACCCGCCGATTTCACCGGTTATCTTTACGGACTGCTCAGACACAAAGTAAACGGTCAAATGACGGCAAACCTATTTAAATGCGTAACAGAGAGTGTATACGTCATGTTATAACCCTCACGTTGTTTTTACAGATCTGAGTGAATTATGAATTAGCAGTTATGAAAGACCTGTCAGACTTCCAAAGAGGGCAAATTGTCGGAGCGCGGATGGCTGGTGCATCGGTGACGAAAACCGCTCAGATGTTTAATGTATCCAGAGGAACTGTCTCTATGGTCATGTCTGCATACCAAAACCATGGAAAGACAAGCACCGACAAATGCAATAGTGACGCAAGAAGAAGCTGTGTGATCGAGACTGCCGGGTGCTAAAGCGCATTGTGACAAAGAACCATAAGACCACAGCTCCAAAAGTGACTGCAGAGCTTAACCAGCATCTTGCAAGCCCGGTATCGACCAGAACTGTACGTCGCGAGCTCCATGGAGCTGGATACCATGGGAGGGCTGCAATTGCCAAACCCTTCCTTTCGCACATCAACATTGAGCGGCGCAGAAAATGGTGTAATGACCATAAGAATTGGTCAATGGACCGGTGGAAGAATGTAGTCTACTCGACGAATTCTCCTTTACGCTATTTCCATGTTCGGTCGAGTTTACGTCTGGAGACAGCCTAAAGATGCTTATGACCCCGACTGCCTGACCCCAACCGTTAAGCATGGAGGCGGATCTGTGATGGTTTGGGCAGCAATATCGTGGAATACTCTTGGCCCAGCTGTAGTACTGCATGGTAGGGTTAACGCCCAGGTCTATCTGTCAATATTGGCTGACTAGGTCCATCCCATGGTCCAAACACTGTTTCCCAATGGCGGCGCCGTCTTCCAGGATGATAATGCACCAATCCACACCGCTGGGGTCGTTAAAAACTGGTTTGAAGAGCATGTTAGTGAAGTAGAACACTTGGATTGGCCTCCACAATCCCCGGATCTTAACATTATCGAGCGTCTGTGGTGTCAGTTGGAGCAGCAGGTCAGAAGCCGATTCCCACCGCCGGCGTCTTTGGAGGAACTGGAGCAGGGTTTGCTCGAAGAATGGCTCAGGATTCCTCTAGCCACTGTCCAAAAGCTGTATGAATCAATTCCCCGACGCATTGCAGCTGTTATTGCCGCTAAAGGAGGACCAACTCCATATTAAGAATAAAAACCGCCATTTATCAAGGTGTTCATATTATTTTGTCCAACCCCTGTATGTCCATATTAAACAATAAGGCCATTTTTGATGCAATATCATCAATGTCAAAGTTTGCACCAAATGGGAAGCTGAAGTGAAAGGAACACGCAGTCATGTATATCTTTCTTCAGTTGTTCCACCAAATTCTCATCCATTATTTCACAACGCCGCATCACAGTGTTTCTGGATAGCTGAAGCTGGTTAATAGCAGACAATATTTCCGATTTATTACTGAAATTCTGAAACAACGACTCTGCTGCCTCTGTAAATACTTCTTTGAATATTTCTCCATCCTGAAAAGGTTTCTTGTGTTTCGCAAGTACACGGCTCACTCGAAATGACGCAGTCGTTGCTGCTTTCGATTTTGTGCTAGGCCCTGTAAAGATAGACTGCTGAGCACTAAGTTGAGACTTAAGTTCATTGACTTTTCTCTTACGTAGTTCACTTTCAGCTGGGAAATCACTGTCATACCGCTTGTGAATAGTTTTAAAATGCCTCTCTCTCTAAATTCCCCTTTTTGACGAAAGCGACACATGCATGGCAAATTAAACACACATTTGGAATTTTTCATCGTAAAAAAATATACCGTCTCCCACTCACTGTGAAAGTTGCAAGTTTTGGTTTCTTGGCACTTGGTCCAGCACTCATTTTAACGGTGTTAATGCAATTGGACTGGAGACTGACCTTCCCACCGATTATTCCAAATGACTGACCCGTCACTTAAGTGACACATGCTCATAACAGCTCAGTTTACCGCGGTATGAAATTTTGGCAGAAATTAAAGTTAGCGGTACCATTTTCTGTGACATTAATTAAATATCTCTCAGAATTATTAAAGTTAAATAAAATAAAAACAAATAAAACAAATAAATGTTGCTACCGATAATGGAGGTGATAACATAAAGAACGCTAATTTTTGGTAGTAGCGGTCGGGTCGTGTGCTCGTTAGTATTGTGAAATGTAAGGTCTCTGTTGCTAGGCTAAGCTACTGGTCATTCTGCGATCTACTAAAAATTGCTCAGCGATCTACTGGTAGATCGCGATCGACGTTTTGGCCACCCCTGGTATACACCTTTTTTTCCTCGCACAGCTGCTCACTAACTGAAAGCAACAACTTAGTTACTGAATTTGTAATTTACAGATATGTACAGTTGCCCGCATATGTAATGTTCCTCGCCTCACAGGCGACTCCGTACATGTGGCATCGCCGCAGTGATACTTAAGGTACCCCAACTGGGGAAAGGTGAGGTGGAGGGGGAACAACCTAGTCC
Organism: Bathynomus jamesi; assembly: GCA_023014485.1. Taxonomy (NCBI): domain Eukaryota; kingdom Metazoa; phylum Arthropoda; class Malacostraca; order Isopoda; family Cirolanidae; genus Bathynomus; species Bathynomus jamesi. The sequence goes on along the minus strand of JAJOZX010001792.1, from coordinate 376,123 downwards.
AACAACATATAACACAGACATATATACCTAAAGGACAGTTGAATGTGTAGTCATTGACATACAGGTAACTATGATGTAATGTTTGTGTTCATAAAAATAAACAATGAACTCCATGTAGTTTACCAGTCTTATACAGTAATAAGGTTTCATTATGATTACTGCAAATCTATATGAACAGCTACCACAATACAACTTTTTATATACTAGTGAATTTGAACCAAAAATAGACATTACACAACCAATTATACAGTAACAAACAAAACATCTTTTTTGCGGATCATTCACAATCCATAGCCACTTAACCTAACATACAAGTACTGTACAATCTTACGTATACACTGAACTTAATACAAAAATAAGATCAACATAGCCACTTAACCTAGCATACTGGCATACTGTTTGATTAATTATCTGACAATTTTGCGTATATTGTTATTATATGAGACATCTTATAACACTTATAACACTTATTATAACATAGCCACTTATTATAACACAGCTTAATATGCATATATAAGCTTTGCTACATTACAGGAATAAAGTATTGTAAACCAGCAGTTGTCTGAACCAAGACTGCCATATAGGTGAGAGGTACACAGTATCTGAAGATAGGACATTGTACAATAACACATTAGAGTTGTTTTGGACCTTAGTAATGAAATTACATATATTCTTCCGGATTAACATTTGGCTGGTAGGTAGGTTACGCGTAGTAAACATAAAACTGGCACTGCACCATTTTGGTTCCCTACATAGCATACGAAAAATATTATTATAAGCAACAGAGAGTTTATTCATAGCAGTTTTTGAATATTTCCACCACAGATGGGATATATACAATGCAGTACAGTAAGTTCTAAAAGAAAAGTTTTACCTGATTCTGAACACACCACATTTCCTTACTAGCATGTTATCCTGTACATGCAGCTTCTTACGTTGACTCTTAATATCGAGTTCATCTCGCAACTCGTGAGTAATTACATGACTGAAGTATTTACATGTGTCTTTGACAGGTATAGTCTGACCATTCATTTCAAAAGACCTACATGATACATGTTTCAGTAGATTACACCTAAAAATCAAAATACAACTCTGCCCCATTATAGGTGATGCCATTTTCTATACCATATTGTTTACGTATCTCTAACAGTACTCTCAGCCCATGGGGAGAGGGTGACAGAAGAACAAGGTCATCAGTATACATTAACTTATTAATTTTTTCCTTTCCAATGACACAGCCAGTACGTGCAGTTTTTAGTTCATTGGTAAGGTCACCCATGTATATACAGAAAAGATAGGGTGATAATATACCTCGTTGCCTAACACCATTAGTTACCTTAAAACCTGGTGATACAGTGCTTTTCCATCTTACAAACATGGTCTGCTCTGTATACCAGAATGCAGGTATCCTAAGTATATATTTAGGTACCCCTCGACACAAGAGTTTCTTGAAAGTTTGTGATGGTTAAATCTATCAAATGTTTTTGATGCATCCAAAAAACAGGAATATACATTGCTACTTGACATCTTGTACTTTAGGACGGCTTCCTTTAGCATATAAATACACATGTCAGTACCATTACTATTGTAATTACATTACAATAGTTTATAATATTTAGAGATTAGCTAGTCGAGAAAATGTAAATTTATGGACAACTTAACTTATACTTTTCCATTTTTGTGAATGTAAAATATTTTTATATAATTATACTTTGAAATGAATATAAATTACACCAGTACACATTTGAAAACTTGTCGATCGATTTTTACAAACTAGTTGGTGATTCTATATAATTTGAGTGCGCTGATCTCAAAAATATAGTTAGTTTTTCCCTATCACGTATGGTTTTCTTACTACAGGGTGTGTCATTAATCCCCTATTTATCCCCAAATGTGAACCATCTTATCGAGACCAACATTGGATTGTACATGCTAAACCATAAATTTTGTTGTTATAGACTACAGTAACGCTTACATAATAATGTAGGGTAAATATATATATAACAACCAGTCCCGTTCCCAGCAAAATACTCTCTCCCCTTCCATCAATGGGTGGTTAACAGTTGGGGACAGATGAGGTATTACAACACCCCTTGTAGCACGAAATCTTTAGGTGATAGAGTAAAACCTAATTAAAGCAGAATTAAATAGCTCCTAGTTCTTGGACAAGCATATTGCTTGTTTATGAAAGAATAAAAAAATAACAAAGAAACAAAATATATTTACCTTCTTTACCAAGCGAAGTATGTGTCGGATGCCAATAAATTGTTCTCCTGCAATCTAGACCCAAAAGTTCTGCAGAGTCCTTAGGCAGATTCAAATCCCTGACTAAGTCATTTAGTTCGGCTTGGGTTAATGGTTTAGGAGGATCTCGGTCAGCTGTTGGCTGTTCATAAACATCATCATTGTCTGGATTTGGAGCTGAATCAGAATCTGAATTGTATTGATCCAGACTCTCGGGTGGGCGGGGAATAAGAACTTCTGGACCATGGGGTACCGGCCTTATTGCAGATGGAAGATTTGGGTATTGAAGGCTCTCTTTATTCTTTGTATTATAACCTTTAACATTGCAAGAACAGAAGTAGCAGTCGTCGGTATGGTTTCTAGGCTCGCGCCATACCATAGGGATCCCAAATGGCAAACTTTTCATTTTACCTTTGCTCCAATTCCTTAGTGCCGCAACACACGTAAGACAAACCTTGTGTGGAGCCCAACTTTTGTCTTGATCTCCTAATTTAATTCCAAAATAAGCATGATAAGCTCTCTTAATGAAGGTCGTTACATTTGTCCTTTGTTTTACAACAACATACCGACCACAAATATAACAAAATATGTCTGGACTATAGGTACATCCTCTAGAAGCCATTATTAAAATTTTAAAGACGTAATGTTAGAATTATCTATCTGAAAAATATGAAAAATCGAAATTAATTAAAGATAAAAAAGGTAAAAAATTACAAAACGCCCCAAAATTGTTTTGCTAATAACTTTAAAACTGTGGGTGAATGGGTGATAGAAAAAAACTGATAGCATTTTTTAATTCAGCGCAGCGAACTGCTTCAGAATCACAACTCAAAATAAAGAAATCGATTTTCATGCAGACCAGTGTTATCATAGTGTTTTATGGTGTTAAATTTTCTGTAAATATAGATTTTGTTTTGTCATGAAAATTTTAAAATTTCAAATAATCAGTAAGAGAATCAACTAAATTTGGCCGATGCCAATGCCCCAAAAATGACCGATTCTGCCACTGCCGATGAATCAGTACACCATTAGTTTTTATTGATTTTGCTAATTTTGAGCGCCATGTTCTTTACTGGTAAATATACTATTCACCTTGATGTAAAACATGTTTTATAAATTTAATGACTTACACATGTTGTTTATACCCTCATGTAATCGTAAGTTTCTTTAAAAATATCATCTTATTTGTTAAACTTTAATATAAAAAGTGTTTCATCTTCTAATTTTTTTTACAGATAAGATAGTATAATGGCTCCAAATAAAGAAATTTCATACGAGAATAGGTTGAAAATTATTGTTCTCCATAAAGAAGACAATACTCAAAGACGAATAACTGATAAAGCTGGAGTATCATTGTCTACTGTTTCACCACTCACTCGGGATGTGAAGAACAAAACAGGTTGAGGATGGAAGCGAAAAACATTTTAAAAGAATGATGAGTGATGATAATGATGAACAACAGGGTTGCCAAAAACTTTAGTTACCTAACCGTGGCGGATGGTCCTCGCTTGGCGCGGCAAAGACCTTAAAATTAGCCCAAATTATAAGAACACAAGAACTTCATAAATTTTTTTAAAGTGGGCACGCTAAGGGCTATTATGGCCCATCAGGGCGCGCTGAAGTTTTCATATTCAGTGGGAACATTATTTTAATTTATTTGTAAGAATTATTGGCGGATTTTCCAGAAATAAATAAAATTATAGGAAAATAAGCTGCACAATAAACGCATTTATTTAATAAACTAAATGCATTAATAGTTTAATACATAGGATTATTACATTACATATGCATTATGATTTATGAATGCTAATGCTGAATATGATCGTAGAATGAACTGTCTTTGTTAGCCTTTATCATACAAGCACTAGGATGAAAGTTAGGACATCTGCATTTCTTTGTTTATAGACTGCTTCACCCGTCTTCTAGATTTACCTACATGGATTACAGAAAAAATTAAAAAGATATATATATATATATATATATATAATATATTATATATATATACAGTATATTATATATATATAATTTAGGGTGTCACTTAAATGCAAAGTTTGAAATTTTCATGCTGACACCCGCGAATCTATTCCATTGGTAAAAAAAACATGGTGACTGAAAAATCTTTTTATTTGAATAACTATAAAAGGTCGCCCCCGCCTTCCAAAGTTTAATGCTTGCGCGGCGTCTCCATAATCGTTCATTAGATATCTATATATCTCTATATATGTGTGTGTGTGTATCTGTGTGTGTCTGAATATCTGAGAAATAAGTGAACAATACTTAACGATTCACTGTTTCTCATTTCAGCTACGTGATTTCTGGTGATGGAAACCCGGAAGTGTATATACCTATTAGGGGCAGCGGTTGATGAGGTGAAAGGATGCAAGCTTCCTTCCTACAGGCAAGCATTCGGTTACTTCCTTTATCTTCACCATGAAAAGAAAATGACAATACGTGACGCGTTGAGGAAGTCACTTCGAGCAGTGATGTCCTTCTGGGAGAAAGCTCACATTCCAACCAGACTCGAGACACACTGCGTCAGCAAACTGGATAAAGTCTTCGAGGAGTGGAAAGGACTCAAAAACACGCCTCAAGGACGAGCGATTCACACAAGACGAAAGAAAAAGAATTCATTGAACGCCTCGATCGTCTCTTTGACATCGCCCACGCTGATTGTGAGAAATTGGTCAAGTACCCAGAGGATTGGGAGTTCCTGCAGCAGCAGCGCCAGAAAGGACGTCCAGGTTCAATGGCAGGTTTGGACATGACCCATCAGCGCCAAGTCAAAGATTGTACTCGACGTCGGGAGGAAGAGGAGAAACGAAGAAAGCGATCAGCAGCTGAAATGGAGGCAGTATCCAACGAAGCGGTTTTGGAGTCATCCTCCAGCTCAGATGATAGCGAAGAAAAAGGAGCATGTGGTGGTTCGTTAGCGTCTAAACAAAGAGCAACGAAGAACATCATGACATCGGAATTGGCGGCAGCGCTTGATCGCACGCAACTCTCGTCAAGAAAGGCCACATATCTGCTGTTTGAGGCAGCTTCCAGCTTAGGGCATGATGCTAGCGACTACAACATCAATCGTGGATCCATTCATCGTCAGCGTGAAAAATTCCGTACCCTTAAGGCTCGGCAACTGAAGAGCGAGTTCCAAGGCAATAGTCCGTTGACTGTTCACTGGGACGGAAAACTCATGCAAGATCTGACGTCACGAGAATATGTTGACCACTTACCTATTCTTGTATCTGGCTCCGGGACAGAGCAGCTCCTCGGGGTGCCAAAACTTCTGTCAGGAACCGCGCTGGCACAAACAAATGCCATCATAGATTGCCTGAATGAATGGGGAGTGACCGATCATGTCAAATCTATGTGTTTCGACACAACCGCGACAAACACAGGCCACCGTGGAGGAACTTGTGTTCTTCTGGAAGAAAACGTTGGACGTGACCTGTTACACTGCGCGTGCAGACACCATGTACTGGAGTTGGTGCTACAGGCGGCATTCGCAGCATCGCTAGATTCAGTATCTACCGGTCCAGAAATTCTGCTTTTCAAGCGCTTCCATGATTATTCGACCCGCATTGACCAGCAACAGTTCCAAACTGCGGACACAGATGCGTTCACCAAAGCAGCTATTTTTAAGCATAGAACGGAGCTCATTGAGTTTGCAAAATCACAAGCACTTCAAGTTCGTGATGACTATCAGGAATTCCTCGATCTTTCCGTCATCTTTCTTGGAGGAGTTCCATACAAGGGACTAAACTTCCGCGCCCCTGGTGCTATGCACCGGGCGAGATCGATGGCTAAGGGGCTCTATGCCATCAAGATCTGGCTCTTCCGAAGACAGTTTAAACTGACGAACACTGAGGAACGCGGAATTCG